>APFE030108550.1:0-49624 GCA_000404065.3 Pinus taeda
ATATATCATCATAAAAGCATCTCGAGTGTACATATGTTGTCCAAAAATATACAAAATTGGGACTCAAATGCCCATAATCATGTCCGGTATATCTAATGCCCCGGCTTAGGATGAGCGGCCAAGTAGGTAACTATCGCGTTGGCTACACGCCGAAAAGTGCGAACCCAGTCCCGTGGCATGCCAACCACATGATGCTGCATATCCTCAGGAAGGTCCTCTATAGCAGCCATCGGTACTCGACATCTCAGTCTCGTCAAGTGTCGTTGGACATTGTGTAGAGTCCGTTCCGTCTCAGCAGCCGCCTCTTCGGCTCCTCAGCCACGTCTTCTGTGCCGCGGGAATCCATCTGGTCGTACTGGCCCAATATTTGCATCATGATCATTATATTAGTCATTTGAATCTTGTCAAAAATATTTTTCAAAATGCATCATTATATTTGAAAAATACAAAAAAATCATAAAATCAAAAAATTCTTACCAATCTCGCCCCATGCTGCATTCGACGGTAATGCTAGGTCAGGATCTCCTCGGAAATCCAGCCCAGCATAGGGGTAGTCGTCTAAGGCGATGATCTACTGATCCCACTAGGTGAAGAAGTCATCGTCGAAAGCAGCCATAGGAACCTCCCCACCCCCCAGACGTTTCATCAGATCATCCCACTGGACCATGTGTGGATCGCGTGGGGTACTGATGGAAACTGCTACCCTGGGGAGGAGTGCGGAAATCCTCTCAAAGAAGAAATTGCACAAGATAGTTGCATAGCAAAAGTTATTGGTTTATCCCCTCTTAATAGAAGTGAGCTGGCTCTTCATGCTGGCCAGAAGAGGAGTACACCAGTTGAACACAGTAGTGAGACAATCAACTACCACGCTCATGGTGAGCCGTGATGCCTGATGCAGAGAGGATGATCCATTCACTCGAGCTATGGTGAACAGGATGATCCTCAACGATAAACTCACCACATGTGCAATAGAGATCTGGCTCCCAACTTTCTTGGGATGTCCTGGGCAGTATATCTGTACGTAGTTCTCTATAGTGAGACTACTCTGTGTCCTGCCCCGGGACTGTACTACCTCTCCCCTTCGGGAAAGGCCCGTGATAAAATAAATATCCTCCACTTCTACTCTGAGGGGCATCTAATCAATCATGAAGGCTTCCTCCTCGACATCCCAATAGTCAATGAGCATTTCAAGCAGTCGTACATTGGCTTTCATGTTCGACAGTTTGAAGAATTTGAGCAAGCCGCATCCCCGTAAAGCATCCAAGGCTTGAGGATCATTCATAACTTCATTATCCACCGCTGCATGTTCTCTTTCATGCCATGTGATCGGCATCCTGAGAAAAAATTGAGTTTCAACCGTTAGTTTTTGATTAAAATTGGTTCACGGTGTATACGCGGGTTACTGTACACACAGTCGCGTATAGGGCCCACGTGTATGCGGGTTTCATATTATCAACCCGCGTATACGCCGCGGTGAAATTTTGAACAATAGTTCAACTGTGAAACATCAATGAAAAATCCTAAAACTAGTCACAATGAATTGCAAGCTAAGTATAAGAGTTACCTGGAAGATTTTGAAGAATTTGAACGGTCGAATTTGGCACACAGGAAGTTTGCTCCTTTGGCTCCAAATATTTGCTCTCGAACTCAATTGGTAAAAATGGTGAGTCCAAAATCCCTTTTATAAGTTTTGAAAATGCAAATTTTTTTCAAAATTTCATTTTGTTTGGCCTCATGTGACTTTTAACTTGGGAGCTTGGAATGTCGAGAATGGTTTGTTTTTCAAGACATTTTGGACGTTTTCGACTGTTTCGAGACGGTTCCATGACTGCTGACCCGTCATGGCAGGTATCGTTTTCTCACTGGCATATAGGTTAGGGACATCATTTTTCCGTTGCGTTATGCATACTAGCCTCCATTTGTCGATACATCTGCCATAGGGTCAATCCCATCGTGTTATGGTTCGTAAGCCATCTTCACTCGCTGATTTTTAAAATCATGACACGATGGTAGAGCCATCCTTTACATGGGCATCGTAGTTAGCACCTCACTGACATTTGTTGCCCATGCTACTCCAATTTGCATAGGCTCGGGAGTCCTTTGTAGTCTCACCATAACTTATGCGTTGAAGACTCATTCCTCTTAGCTTCTTCGCTTTGTTCTGGCCTTATACCCTAGAGGCTCCTTTGTGTTGAGTTGTACTATTGCATTGCATGTTGACCATTTGCACCTTTTGGCCTAGAGACGGATTCACTTGGACTCGTGTTTAAGCCAACTTTTTACCATGACGACTGCAAAATCAACCTTGCATACCTTTGACTTCTGCAACTTGACACACCTTGACCCGTGGAAGGAACACACCTTTGAGTGTCACTGACCAGTTTTCGCCTCCCTGCATTGAGCATAGGAATGTTCCATTCCCAGGAACTAGATCATCTGTTTAATCGACATTCGTTCTTTCCACTATACCATAGCATTCTTTTATTATTTTTCAAGCTTAACAGAAAAAGACAAAAAAAAAATTAAATATTCGAAAAAGAGCAGGAAAGGGACAATATTTCCATTTATTATTGGCAGCTAGAGTCAGTCATGTCGCCCTTGAACAAAGCACTCAAAACAAAGTATCCTCCATGTGGGTGGGATTTAGTTTGACTTAGGTACGCCTTAACCTTGTTATTGAGTTAGTTCTCCCCTGATTGGTTATCTCTTCCAATCATATGGAGGGTTCGTTCATGCCTCCTGCATGACGAACTTATACAGAGTCATCATATGCTGCCATATAGTCACATTGAGTCGTTCTTTTGTTCAAGGGAAGTTAGCTTGAGTCGGCCTCTCTGCGGTGTCTCTTGACTCATTTTTCAGTCAGCCATCCTGGTTGTCAGTTCCATGTCTATTGTCACATCAGTTATATTGGTCCTTTACTCGTGCCGGTTTGAGAAGGTCTCCATTGACTTCTTGCTGGTGGGTCTTGTCCTTATCGACGACGACATCTTGCTCTGAGGACAGACCTAGAGCTGCACCCTGGCCCTATTTTCATTATTGATAGGTTACCTTGTGCTCAGCATCGATCAATATCATGGGTCTTTGACTGAGTGGTTTCCCTTGTGTTCGACGTCAGCTTACATTCTCACACATTGGGATTCGTGCAGTACCTTGGTTTCCATTTGACCCTATTGATGGATACCTCGCCTCTGTGTCGGCTTTCATTATTGGTTGGTTCAGAGGGTTTCTACCGTGCGCTAGCCACATCTTGTGTACGCTGGAAACGTACTTCGGTTGGGTTACTACATCTCTTTCGTCCGATTCCTTCCACATTATTGGCCTATGGGTTACACTCGTGCTATATTGATGAAGGATGCCTTAATGCCTTCCTTCTAGCGGATCTTTCCCTATCGAATCTGACTCATTGCTCTGGGGCAAAGATCTAGAGTCCATTCGACAGTACCTTGGTGTTTGCAGTCATTAGTGGCAGATCCTTCGCTATCGACAGTGGGAAACCATCATTGTCTCCTGATCGATAGATTCTTACAGGTGTTCGACTTCAGCTCATCTATTCGTACTTGTTGGTTTGTACTGGGTACCTTGACACTCATTATCATTATCGGTGAGTAGTCTCGCGTTTGTTAACGATATACATCAATGACTGGTAATCAAACGATTTCTCACATGGTCGACTTCAGATCATTTATTCCCATGGTGTAGAAATGTACCACGGCGGTCGGTGAAGACCTCAGGTTGTATCAGCATTCATTGGTTCACTTGATAGTTGCTCCTATTGCTGCTAGTTGATACCACTCCACCTTATATGTTGTAGTCAGTCATGGCAACATTCTATATGCTGGCACCTGTGTTTGCAGTGTAGTACCATCCTTTTCCATCATGCTCAGTTGCTACCTTTTGGGGATCAATCTTTGATATCAGTGATCCGTTGTATCTTTTAGCATCATTGATAGTTTTATATGTGATATTTAGACATGTACTTGTTCTATCATGATCAGATGATCCATTATGTATTTTACAGTCATTTATACTTGTATACTTAGTGGATCCGCTTGTATTTGATATGCGGACATGCTTTTCTTTCTATGAGCATGGGTATGCCCACCTCAGACGGTGTTTCTTTCTGATCTCCTTTTGTGGCTTGGCAGGCTGAATTCTGGTGAAGTACTCCTCGGTTTTTGGCAGATTTCCTTTCCATGTACTTACTTAATACATTTCGGCCATCATGTACCCCTTTCGACCTCATATATTATGGGGCATCTGTTATAACTCCAAATCTCACTATTATGGTTTGTGCTACTACACTCATGGCCTAGGGCAACCCTTCCTTCCAGACTTGGTCTCAAATTTAAAAAACAATGTTTTATTCCTTGTACGCGACATTTCCCTGAGTTAAACACGTGTATACGCGGGTAGGCATATACCCAACCCGCGTATATGTATTAAAACACTTAAAAAAATATAAAACTCCTTATTTTCGGGCGGAGATCGCGGGTTTTACCTGCTGATCACCTGTTAGTACCTGTGGCCCAACTGTTCCCAACCAACCCCCAACTAAAAAACTACTTTGGGAGAGGTATAAAAATACCTCAAAGGGAAGGCCTAAGGGAGGAGAGAAGAGAGAGAAAGGTTATTATACTGAAATTTTTCCCCTGACTAGGTCTGAAGACACTTGTGCCTTCTGCACTTCCCCCATTTGTACAGGAAACCCTTGTTTCCTTGTGTGTTGATGTTCATCCACTAGTTATGGCATCATGGAGTGAGTCTTGGAAGGAGATATGCTAAAGGCTTGAAGCTGGACGGATCCGGAAGGAAGCTTTGCTTGGAGCCTGCGAAAGGTTATTCAGGTGATATTACTCCTTTTGTACATTCTATTTGTCTATAATAAAGAAACACGTCTTGGTTCCTGATATGCATCTTCTTTATGTTTATGATGTTCATGTTTGAATTCATATGTGAATGGTTGTTTAAATTTCATAACTAACTACCTTCTTTTATAACATGAAGATGATTTCTTTATAAGTCTTTTTCCATATACTGTTGTATTCTTTGGAATTGGTTGTTTTACAGGACAAAGGAGCGAAAGGGACTTGAAGAAGGGTTTGGACCCTTGAGGAACTTCTCGAACGTAGGACCTGAGGTATGCTGCTCTTACTATAGAATTTTCTTATCATAACATAATGGCTGTGTGAATGTGTGTTTCTCTCTTTAGACAATTTTCAGTCTGCTAGGGTTTCCACCCAAAAGCCCTAGGGGAGAAATTCCCTCAACAAGCACTGACCTGTTTTTCAGGTGGGATCGCACTTTTTGGGCTGATAAGTGCGCTCTGGCCTCTAGATCGCACTTTTTGGGCTAAAACATGTGATTTTTGCTCCGTCGATCCCAGTCACCAAATGTCAGAAAAAATTGTCGCCTTTGTCATGGTTGGTTCTTGTGACCTGCGAAAAAGACCAGAAAGCTTGCGGAAGTTAGAAATTTAACAGATCTAGGGTTAAAAAGCTAGGAAACATTAAGAGACATGAAAATAAAAAGAAGAAACCCAAAGATGAAAACCGAAGGTCACCCAGGTTTCTAGATTTGAAGTATAAAATCAGTGGAGTCGCCAATTTTGTGATTGGCAATAATCAGAAAGTCCCTAGTGGAGTCACCAATTTTGTTGTAGTGTTTTCTTCTCAAAGATGCATGAAAATAACACACTTAAGATTGTGGATGACAATCAATATAAACAATAGAAATGGCTTCTAAACATTGTAGATCTGCAACAACTGATAGAAACAAAACCTGCCAAAATTCTGATCTATGCCACAATCATAGTTAAACAACAAAAATAAATATTAATAACTTCGATCGTCCAATGGAAACTAGATATACAAAGAATGGTTTTATTATAACACCTGTGAAGGGAACAAATATATGTTACCAACCCCCATCTATGGGATGGGTTCTTGGCTATCCGCAAACGTCTTTAGCTTGTGTAGAGCCTCTCTCCTCTATAATAGATAAACCCAACAAAAGTATGGTGTGCGACAATGAAAATAATCAGAGTTACAACAATGAAAATAATCAAAAGTGAATAATGAATGGAAAAACCTTCTATTTATAACAAAATATTGAGTTATCCTCGAATAACGAGCAATAATAAAATATTATTAACCCCATTCTTGGAATAACGACTTGGAATATTTTATTATATTTGGTTAGGAGGGAAAATGTATTTAAACTTTTATTTAGAAGTAATAAATAAATAAATGATTTATTTATCATCCCAAGGAATTAGTTAAGGAATAATAAACAAATAAGGATTTATTTAATTATTCCTAAGGGATTTAGTCAAGTTTGACAAAGAATAATAATTAATTAGTGATTAATTAATTATTCTCAGAGAAAAATAAGATAATTAATGATTTATTTGTTTATTTTTCATAATTGGGTCAAATACGACAAGGAACAATAACTAAACAATGGTTTAATTAATTATTCCTAGAAGAAAATCAAATAAATAGTGATTTATTTAATTATTCTTCATGGGTTTAATTATAAATTACTTAACAAAATTGGTTTATTAAGTAATTTATCACAGTGAAAGCAACTTTATTATGGTAAAATTGGCTTTACATGGTTTACTTCGATCCATCTAGTAAATTAGGCTAGATGATCAATTTTTTGGTGATAACAATAATACATGCTTATAACCAGCATAATAACAATAAAAATATCAAGGATACATTAGCCATAGAATCCAGATATAAACTAGTACATTTATACATAAGATATCAAGGAGAGAACTTGTAATTGATGAATGCAAAATCAAACACGGGATGGGACTACCACGTTCCACCCGACCATAGAATGGCTGAGCCAAATCTCTCTTCAACCATTCACCTGCGAGCCATATTCCACGCATGAATGTGGGAATCAAACCAAAATAACCAACTGGGGCATCCCGAGGCTAAACCACATCACCCTCATCAATAAAACACAAGCTTTATCGTAATCTATCTTGGATCAATAGGCCAACACAATAAACATGTAATAACAAGATTTACCATGATCTGCACTAGATCGGTAGGACAAAACAAACATGGATGCCACCAGATTTCTCCTCCTACACCATGAGGAATTTTCCTATCTCCTAGTCTCTCAGGATTTACCATAATCCACACCATATCACTAGGCTCTAAATGAAGACCCACTCTCCAGGCTTTACAGAATATCCCCTCCCAAGATTACTAGGTTTGATGGAGTGAACCCACCTCTAGGATTTATCGTTTATCCCATTATTCACTAGTCAAGGATTCCTAAGCCCACCGAGGCAATAAAAAATCTAACTTTACCACAACCCATAGTCCAGTTCAGGTGTTACTAGGCGATGTGTTATGTCATTTGGAGATCCACCTCACTCAACTTCGATTCCATCCGACGATCCAGCTCAACCAAAACATGAGAACCCCATCACACCATGGCTACCCGAAAATGGCAAGGCTAGGATGAAAACAATGGTACACTTGGAAAAACCCATGCCATAACAACAAAAGAACCACATGCAATACCATGCATGCGAAATCTAGCAAGGAAAGAACACATGCAAAACGATACTTTCAAAGAATACTATTGTAGCTTCTTGATCTTGCTCTTCCTTGCTTGCTCCCTCCTTCCTCTTGCTTTCTTTTCCTTTCTTTCTCCAATGGAAAACCTGAGCAAAAGCTTGTGAACTGATTCTTAGAAGGACTTTTATCAACGAGGCCTCTATTTTTCTCATTTTCCATTATTTTCCTTCATTTCCCTCCTCACATTCAAATTGTGACCTTTCACCTTCCTTTTCTCCTAATTTCCATTATTTTCATAAATAAATGTGCCAAATATGCCATATTTCCTTTCCAAATACTTAGTCATTACCTTTTTCATTTTCCTTTATCCATAATAACCGAAATGAAAACCCACACTAGGATGTCTTTCCCAACATTCAACTTGGAACAAGTGTGCCATCAACCATGTTATTATATATTTTTACATGGAGTTTTAATCAAGGTTGTTATAGAACCCTCCTCCTTGGGGGAATTCCATCCTCGGTGTTCAATGACACCTATAACCAAAAATACTGTTGAAAACAAAACATACTACCCATGGAGCTTTATAACATAGCTCATTGCAGCATCTACAATGACGATATGCTAAAACATGACAAACATATCGTTTACTAGAGATTTATAACACAACCCATTATAGTATTTTTAATAATAACCACATATACAACCATACTATCTATGAATATTTATAAATCTAGCTCGATACAATATTTACAATGATATACACAAATACACATATGCAAATTTTCTCAACTAACAAATAAAAGGACATGATTCCCATATCAACAACAAGGGAATCCTAAGGCTCACATCTCCACCCTCAAAAGTAAAATTGGGATTCACCTCCTTCCCAGGAAGTCCGGAATCCACTGCCAAAGTCAAAGCTACATCCAATGTCCAATGCTACAATCCTGCGCCACTTGTCCTCTTAGTGAACAATTACTAGATCATTGTTCTAGGGCACACTCCCAATGTGCATCTAATTCCATCTGGAAATTCTAATGAAAAAACAAATCCATCCCCTACCTTCCCTTCTTTACTACACAGTCCCTCAGGAAATCTGGTCACCCCCTTCCATGTAGTCACTCACCTTCCAAGTTCCCCGACATCTCCTATCCTAGGCGATCCATCCCTTGGAAAGGCTTCCTTGCATCAGAAAGTAAAAACCAAGGCATATACTTGCTCAAAACCATCATATCAGTCATAACATGCTCATGGAAATCAATGGAAACTATTGGGTACTAGTGTCCCACAATGGCCCTGATCTTGAAGTGCTTTACTAGCTACTGTTTCCTGTTTGAATTCCTTTTTTTGCTACTTCTAATACTTGCAATCAATTTCAACGACCCAACTGAGCATTTCCGTGCTTCCTGTACCAAACACATAACTTCTGTTAGATTTAAAATAAATTCACATCATACTTCATTGTTAGCTCGTCAATAAGGTACACTTGCAATCTTATTCACTTCATGTCACAACAAGTGAAACTAACATGTTTGATCAAATAATTATGTATAAATTACATCACATCAGATTAGATCAAAACACAACCATCATAGATCAAAATCGTAAATCACATGTAACAATCATAAACCAGAATCATAGATCACATGTAATCATCATAGACCAAAATCATACATCACATGCATAATAAAACTAAAATAAAATACTTATACTTATCGTTTAATCAATCCTTAGCTTCTACCTTTTGTACGCACACCGGATTGGTTGCCACACCCGAAAATTACATAGTGCCTTCTCCTCAACCACATTCACATACACATAGTGTGCATCACACACATACAACCACACACGACATACACCACCATGCAATACATGAACCTACACTTGACATAAAATACGTAAACATACACCCAATGTAAAACGCAACACAATAGATACTCCTACATCTGGGGTACACCGCCACAAAATACAATCACCTACACCCGATGTACAACACAATACATATTGTTACACATAGTACAAAACAATGAATACACATGTCATGATGCCATGACTAAACAATGAACATACATAGTAGTGCATGTACACAACACAAAATGTACGACATGCACATAATATCACATGTACAACATTTACACAATACCAGCTATACACAACACCACTTACACAATGTGTACACAACATAACATGTACAGGACACCATCTACACAACATGAAGACAGTGCCACATGTACATCATACCAACTGTACAATGTGTACACAACGCCAAATGTACACAACACCACATGCACGACATGTACATGACACCACATGTACAAAACACCATATGAATGACATGTACACAACATCACTTGCACACAACACCACATGCTCATAGAACCACTTGTATAATCATGCACACATCACCATATGTACATAGCACCACATGTACAACATGCACACAATGCCACATGTACATAGCACTACATATCCAACATGTAAATGTCATCATTTGTACAGAACACTGCATATCAAACATGCACAGAAAACCATATGCACACAATGTTGCATATCTTTCACGCACACATTACAATATGTACACAACACTACATATCCAACATGTAGATAGCACCATCTATACCCAACACTGCATATGCAGTATTCACACAACACTATTTGTACCACCCTTTACATTACATTGCATAAACACCATGTACATGCATGCACACAACATCACAAATGCAACATGTACAACACATACAACATATGCACAACAATAGTACCACACATGCAAAACCATACAGTCTCCACCAAGCAACCTACTTTCAGTGTCTCTCCACCATCCACGCTTATCCCAGTATGCCGCAAACCACACTGCTTTCATTTCGCTGATGTATCCCTCAAAATTACCTATCCAAAACATAGGCATAGTAAAATATCAACTCATAACCAAATGATACCGACCTCGTAGATTTGTTAGGTCTACTCTTCCCACTTGATTCCTCTTAGCTAGGAACCTCTTCATGTCATTCACCCACGTAAGCAATCATTCCTCCACAAGAATGATTACTAATGCCCCTGCCAAGAAACAACATACATACATACATACATATATATACATATAAATATTAGCATTAACAATCATGATCCATGATGACCCTGTCAGACATGACATACATACATACATACATGTATACATATATAGACATCATCATAATCATGATCACAACATAATTAATAGATATCATAAGGTCAAGGTTAAGAGAACTCCCTTTATCTGTTCACAACATGAAAAACATTGAGAACAACAATTCCCAACATAACCAAGGCAATTGATGCCTCAAATCTATTTACTTTACCTTTCCTATAACCTTCCTCATGATTGTACTACCATTTTCCATTTACACCAATGGACCTAACCAATCCAAACGATTGTCCTATTATTACCTTTAACTTCCCTTACTCATGCATTAAGCCTCATTCGGGTCTTACATTACCTGCTAGGTTTTATTCATCTCTCCCTGAGCTCCATTAACTTTCCTTTTTTCCCAATCGATTTTCAAGCATCAAAACTTAAAAGGAAAGCACAAGAAACAAACAAGAAAAAAACCCTGAAAACTAATAACAACACAACTCCAAAAACAAAGTGGTATAGCCATACACTAGACATAAACAAAGATGAAAATCAAGTCCAAACAAATCACAAAGAATTGAAATCACAAGACTCTCAACAAACACCATGACTCAATCCCCATGGTTCCCAGTGCTTCCAAATGAAATCTCAACCTGAGCCTTCTTCATAATTTCATGGAAGTCTCTTGCCATGCAATCCCATACATCATATTTCCATAAACACATAACTGCCAGTGCATAGATAAACATAACAATACACCAGTTACCTTATCTTGTTGTGCCAAGCACATCACTTACAAATGCACACATCCACACCATTTGTCAAGGGACTCCAATCGTTTGACAGATCCAACTATAACTAGAAACTAGTTGATGTACATGTGAAATACATGTTCATAACTATAACACATATCCGAATAATGTCAAACAAAATCAAGGTTAAGGACACTTCATGTATGCAAAGCACTCATTCGTTTGGAATTAGGGTTTCCAAGCATATCCAAAGGAATTCTTGCCCAATTTTCTTTCTTTTAACTTTATCTTTCTACAACTAAGTCTTACTATATGCTATCACTTCACCCATTTGTTAAGTATATATAAGAAAAATCAATATTTACCTTGTCATTCTAATACCAAGCATTTTTCCCTGCCACTGTTCACACATGTCAACCACAAGTTTCAAATATCAAGACAATCATATATATATATTTGAAATCAACCTTTACCAAGGCTAACAATCATGTCATAATCCATAGTCAACTCATAGTCATTAGACATGCTACAATTGTCACCTACTACACTCAAGTACATGTCAACTATCTCAACACATATGTGTTAGTACGACCATCTTAAAAAAAGATCATTTCTTGATGCAATCTTATAGATCCATATTCATATCATGCAACTAATCAAACATTCACCAGCATATAGATGACATAATAGAAACCAACACTCAAACACCAAATATATGACATAATCAAACATTCAAGCACAAAGTAGATGACATAATAAATTTCATACTTTAATGTATCTGAGGGGAGGCTATCTTGTCTGCACAATCAAGCTATATTAGCATGACATAAATTCACAACATATCAGCTCAAGAAAAAATAAGACCATGATATCCATAACACTAACTAACTAACATTTTCACATTATAAGCTCATAAACATTTGCCTTCCATGCATAATAATCACATATGTACGGTTAGTCTAGATTAGTATGACATCAAAACATATTAACTCATACTTGAATACCATAACCTTAATCGTTTGCATATATCATCAATATCTTAATGAAATAACCCTAATCATCAAGTTACCTAACATATAACAACAATAAGTTAACATATAACATGCTCATCAACAACATATAATATAATCATCAAGCTAACTATCATATAACAACAACAAGTTAACCTATAACATAATCATCAACAACATATATCATAATCACCAAGCTAATTACAAGTTAGCATATAACATATTCATCAAAGACATATAACATAATCATCAAGTTAACTAACATAAAACAACGACAACAATGCATACAACAACAAGTTACTATCATTCATGACTATTTGACACGTGCATATGATTACACTAATCAACTAGCATCTCTCATGTATGTAACCATAACATCAATAAACACGTACATAAACCTAATGTATATAACCCTAATGCATATAACAATCCATTAACTAACATACTTGCATTCCAAACATACAATAAATGTATGATGATATTCTCATACCCCGAAGTCCATTGTTGCAATTTCACTTTAGTGATTTGCATCTCCTACTCTATATTATCCAACACATTAGCGTCATAACACCAATATCATCATTATTACCTAATTACATAAAATGAACTCATAATGCATGTGTGACGTACCATACATTCATAATTATAATCATGACAATGCATGAAAATCAACCTATAGACACTGACATGCATAACAAATGCATATACAACCATACACTCATCTTGACACATCCCACAATAGCACCATCAACCTTCACATGGTGACATCACTACAACCATGATCAACACCATGAAAATGCAAGAAGCACATAGACTACAAGCATAACAAACACATATGCAATTGACATGAATGCATGACCAACACACCACCCATCCAGTCTAAGGGGTTAACCATGCTCTGATACCACTCTGTAACACCCTCCTCCCACATCTACCTAAGTAACCAGCCAACCGAGGTAAACATGTGACGAGAGGCTACTATGATATGATTCAACCTCCTAGGTGACTTAAGGAAGTGGAATTGACAAAAACACCTCAAACATACCTTCCACATCAGCGACAACACTCCCAGGAGCCATCCCAACCATTCAGGTGTCATTCCCTGGGGTCCCACTAAGTTTTGAAATTATTAAACCTCTGGATGCTCCCATGCTATGGGCATTCCAGTGTCCAGAGAGCTCTGGAAGCTACCGCAAGCATGCATGTCTACGTTCATGGAAGTTTTCCAATAGACCTATGCCAGAGTCCGCAGGATTTAAGGCACTTTTCAAGCCCAAAATTCCATCCACTGCCCAGAACTTGTCATAACATCTGGAATACATTAAACAAATGATGACAAGACTAATAAACCAAAAACTAACTCTATGACTAGGCTTGGCCATCCCCAACCGAGACTAAAATTCTATAAAACGCTTGGCATCAAAGAAATATACAGGTATAAATAACATACTTAAGCATATGGGTCTCATGCTTATCTGAGAATCGCTAAGAAGCATTGTTCCCTTATATCATTAGCAACATTATCATATATTAGGTCATAGATATATTGTTCATTCATTCAACAATCAAAACAAGAGGAAACCAATACATCATCACTGTCATAATACATGCTTATAACCAACATAATAATAAACAAAATACCAAGGATACATTAACCATAGAATCCACATATAAACCGATACATTTATACATAAGATATCAAGGAGATAACATCTGATTGATGAATGCAAAATCCAACCAGGGATGGAACTACCACATTCCACCTAACTATAGAATGGCTGAGCCAAATCTCTCTTTAGCCATTCACCCTCATGCCATATTCCAAGCATGAATGTGGGAATCAAACCAAAAGAAACAATCAGGGCATCCTAAGGCTAAAACACCTCACCATCATTAATAGAAACCAGGCTTTCCGTAATCCATCCCGGATCAGTAGGCCAACACAATAAACATGTAATAAAAATATTTACCATGATCTCCACTAGATCACTAGGCCAAAACAAGCATGGATTCCACCAAATTTCTCCACCTACACCATGAGGAATTTTCCTGTCTCCTAGTACCTTAGGCTTTACTACAATCTACACTGGATCACTAGTCCATAAACCAAGACCCACTCTCCATGCTTTACCACATATCCCCTCCCGGGATTAATAGGCATGAGGGAGAGCACCCACCTCGAGGATTTACCATATATCCCACCATTCACTGGTCAAGGATTCCTATGCCCACCGAGGGAACACAAAATCTAGATTTACTGCAATCCACAGTCCAATTTAGGGGTTACTAGGCCATTTGTTCTATCATTGGGATATTCACCTCACTCAGCCTCGAATCCATCCGAAAATCTAGCTCAACCAAAAAATGAGAAACCCATGGCACCATGGCTATCTAGAAATGGCAAGGCTAGGCTTAAAACACTATCACACCTAGAAAAACCCATGCCATAACAACAAAAGAACCACATGCAATACCATGCATCCCAAATCTAGCAAGGAAAACACACATGCAAATCGATACCTGCAAAGAATATTGCTATAGCTTCTTGATCACGCTCCTCCTTGTTTTATCCCTCCTTCCTCTTGCCTTCATTTCCTCCCTTGCTCAAATGAAAAACCTGAGAAAAAGCTTGCCAACTGATCTTTAGAAGCCTTTTTATCAATGAGGGCTCTATTTTTTTCATTTTCCATTATTTTCCTTCATTTTCCTCCTCACATGAAACCTGTGACCTTGCACTTTCCTTTTCTCCTAATTTCCATTATTTTCATAAATAAATGCGCCAAAGATGCCATTTTTCCTTTCCAAATCCTTAAGCATTGCCTTTGCCATTTTCCTTTAGCCATAATAACCGAAATGAACATCTACACTAGGATGTCTTGCCCAACATTCAACTTGGAATAAGTGTCCCATCAACCATGGTCTTATATATTTTTACATGATCTTTTAATCAAGGTTGTTACATCTATCTAAACCTATTGAAAGGTAAATGCATGTAAAATACAAGGAACAACTAGGATTTCCTAAAGGAACATGATAAACAATGAAAGCTACTTTAATATGACCAAATCATTAAATATTCTACTGCAACATTGAAATAGCTACGCTAAACACAAGATGTTTCCTAGGAAAGTATAGCTATAGAAATGATTCTACTGAAATAAATATCAGATCTCATACTTAAAAATTCTTCATTAATCACAAGAAATGATAGAACAAGTAATGTGGTGTAGTATGATCTCGATTATCCATAGTATTATATTCATCATGTTGACATTTTGAACCCCAAAGGGGGTCCATCATCAGGACCAAAAAATGGTAGATTATGAATGATTGTTCTTTGAGAGATCCCATACATCAGCACTTGTGGAACACTCATCCAAAACCAAACATCATGTATGTTTCGAAGATGCCAAAATCATTGCAAGAGAGGATCATTATCAAAAGAGGAAAATCAGAGAGGCCATCAAAATCATGAAATTTCCTCAAAACCTCAACAGGGACAATGGAAGCGAGATTAGTGGAAATTAGCTTCCCCTCATTAGACAAATAAATCCCTCCAAATCTTTTGTAGCTTAGTATCACTGGTTTCTCCCCAAAAGAAAAATAAAAATAAAAATAAAATAAAATAAATAAATAATTAAAATATTTAAAATAACTAATATAAAATAAATTTATCTAAGAACATAGATTATGTAACATTAGTTATAAATTAACATTTGGAAGAATTAAAAAATTATAAATCAATTAATTAATTATTAATTAAATTAAATTGA
This sequence comes from Pinus taeda, assembly GCA_000404065.3. Classification (NCBI taxonomy): domain Eukaryota; kingdom Viridiplantae; phylum Streptophyta; class Pinopsida; order Pinales; family Pinaceae; genus Pinus; species Pinus taeda. The sequence continues at coordinate 16,198 of APFE030108550.1, forward strand.
TGATTAATTAAATAATTAATAGTTTCTGTTTATAAATTAGATACTTAGGTTTAATTATTAAAATAAATTAACATAAAAAATAAATATAAAATCATCAAAACCAATTATTAAATAATTAAATTAATTAATTAATTAAATTAAATAATAATTGATTAATTAATCAACTTAAGTTTAATTAATTAATTGATTAATAAACTAATTAAATAATTATTTTAAATTAAAATAATTATAAGTTAAATATATTAATTCATTAATTAAATTAAAAGAAATATAAATCATCAAAACAAAAATTATAAAATAATTAATTAATTATTACTAAACTAATTAATAATTAGTTTATTTAAAGTAATTATAATAAATAAAATAAAATAAATAATTAAAACAAAAATAAATTAAAACTGAAATAAATAAATAAAATAAGAATAAAAGTTAAACTAATATATGTAGGTTAAGTCAACTTTCACTATTTAGGATTAATTAGGTTTATATGTACGCTGGTCGGAGGATTCTTCTCTCAAAGAACAATCATTCATAATCTACCATTTTTTGGTCCTGATGATGCACCCCCTTTTGGGTTCGAAACATCGACATGATGAATATAAAACTTTGGATAATACTACACCAAATAACAACCACATAAGCTTAAAGTCTAACAGAACATGTAATGCTTTAGAAGATCGATTAAAAATTTCTAATTTCATAACCTTCACTCAAACTATTGTAGCAACTATCACTATGATAAAATAATTCAATAACCAATGCTCAGATCTAGAAAGTGACTGAATAATTGTAAAGCATGGATTGAAAGCAATAACTGAATAATTGCAAAACAAGAAATGAAAGCTAAAAGGTAAATTTAATAACACAAAGAAGGACAGTAGTCGTTCCAGGATTGGGCCCATGATCACTGGATTCAATCGCCTTAGAGCGAATTCAACGGAAGGAGTTAAAGCTGAATCGTGAAAGTCTCCGTTAAATTAATCAGGGGCAATATTACAAAAGACGTCTATAAAAATTATAACATAGATCAAAATCAAAATAATTTTCCCCTTTTCTACCGTTGTTTAGTTCCTCTGTTTTATATTACAATTAAGTCTATTTTTAAAAATAAAGAAGCAATCTTGAGAATCTGAATATTCTCAGGATGCTTAATTTGAATTACAAAATATCCCATACTTCCTTGGAATAGGTGGGAAATATCACATTCATAGCTGATCTTTCCATGATGATCATCAGTGTCACCCAATCACGGTATAACTAACCCAAGATGCTGTGTGTGACTCATTCCTATCCAACTATCCCAAGGAACATCATCCACTATCGAAATTCCCTGTCAGTTAACACTTCAAATCATAAGTGTAACTCATATTTTCATAGTTAAATCAAATTTTTTAAAGAATAAAATGATAAAATTCTTGTTGATTGATTCTAAGGTTCATATGGCACAAATTACCATATTATATACATAAAAAGCTTAGAAAACTAATAAAAATATGAGGGAACAAGGTAAGAGAATATATCAATTATGAAGCCCAATAATGAGTTTGAGAGACTCTTCAATAAGAAGTACCTATCTGAGAGATACTATGATGACAGGGCCAAATAATTCAATGAGCTAAAGATGGGATCTATAATAGATGATAAGTACACTAGCAGGTTCTTGGAGTTGTTGAGGTATGTGCCTTATATCAAGGATGAGAAGGTGAAGATTGAAAAGTTTGTCAGTGGGTTTCTAGTAACATTCAAAGACTAGATTGAGTTTGATGAACCTTTATCATTGGAGAAGTCATCAAGAAATTGAAGTGTTGCTATGAGTAGTCAAAGCACAAGCTTGAGTTCAAGCATGAATGGAAAGGGAATGATAAGACTAAGGGAAAATGGCCTAAGAAGTGAGAAATATCGCAGGATGCATGTGAGAAATAGAATATGGCTCCTTACAAGAAGTTTAATACAGTTGAGAAAGGACATGGGTCGCAATCTAGAGACTAGAAGAATAAAAGTAATAGTAGGAGAATATTATAGTGTTGGATTTATGGCAAATACCATCATAAGAAGGATTTTCCATTGTACCAGGGTGGTAGGCCTCAGATATACAATTCTCAAGAGGTGAAAACACTTAGGGATGTTTATAAGAGCATTCCTTGGATTTATGTAACACTTGTTAATAGATAGGAAGATCATCAGGCGTCCATTATTGATATGGAAGGTAAGCTTTTTGATCTAGTTGTTTCCATTTTTATTGATCCTAGATATAATTATAGTTATGTTAGTCTTGATCTGGTAGATCAATGTTGTTTTAGGAAAGAAGTGCATGCATAATCTTGGTTGGTGTAGTTGACTATAGCGACCAAGAGAAGAGATCACCATTGGGTGAGATCTTATGTATTTGATTTGAATGGTATGACTACATCGGCGCATCTAAATTTTCTTCCTTTGGGTTCCTGTAAGACACTTTTGGGAATGGAATGATTTTTCATTCATATGACCAAGGTATATTGTTATGAGAGGCTATTAAGTGCTTGGATGGTGATGGAAAAAGGAAAATCTTTCATTGAAAGAAGAAGCCTACATCTATGAGAATGGTTACAATTATGCAAGAAAAGTGTAGTTGTAGGAAGGGGTGTGTATTTTTTGTAGTTCATCTCTCTAGTGAAAAAGTGAAGGATGTTGAGGATGATGAAGTCTTGAAGAGGTATCCTATTTTGCAATAGTTTTAGGATGTTTTTCTTGCAGAAATTCCAGAGTTATCATCTCATAGGGAAGTAGACTTCTCTATTGAGTTGGTACAAGGAGAAATAATAGCATCAAAGGCCTTGTACAATATGAGCACTCCAGAATGATTAGAATTCAAGTGTCAACTAAAGTAAATGCTTGATAAAGGATACATAAGGCTAAGTTTTTTTCCTTGGGGTGCACCAATGTTGTTTGTAAAGAAGAGGGATGGTATTATTAGATTGTGCATTGATTACAAGAAGGTAAACAAGGTGACAATCAAGAACATGTATCCATTTATTGATGATTTTTTTGATCAGTTGAAGGGAGAAACAATTCTCAAATATTTATTTGAGATCAGGATATCATTAGGTGCACATCAAAGAAGAAGACATCTACAATACTTTATTCTGCATGAGGTATGGAAATTATGAGTTTGCAATGGTTCCTTTCTGTCTTACTTATGTTCCATCCACCTTTATGTGTTTGATGAACAATGTATTGCACCTTATCTAGACAAGTTTGTGATAGTGTTCATTGATGATATATTGATATACTCCAAGAATGAGGAGGAGCAAGCAGACCTAGCAACAATATTGAGCTTTCAAAGAGACATCAGTTGTATGCCAAGCTTAAAAACTATTGTTTATTTTAGTCTCAGATTCATTACTTGGGACATGTTCTTTCCAAGGAGGGGATATAAGTGGATCCAACAAAAATTAAAGCTATCATGGAGTGGCCAACTCCTAGGAATGTGGATGAGGTCAAATCATTCATGGGACTCGTAGGTTATTATAGGCGGTTCATCACGAACTTCTCAAAGATTGGATATCCTATCACATATTTTCAAAGAAAAGGGAAAAAGTTTGAATGGATTGAGGAGTGTGCACCTAGTTTTGAAAAGTTGAAGCATTTGCTTAAAAATGCTCTAGTTCTAAAGATTACAGATCCTAATAAGGAGTTTTTATTTTGTATAGATACTTGCAACAAAGGACCTAGACGAGTCCTGATGCCGGAAGGACAAGTGGTATGGTATGAGTCGAGAAAATTGAATGAACACAAGATCAACTATGTGACTCATGATCTTGAGTTGGAAGCTATCATTCATGCATTGAAGATGTGGAGACTTTATCTCCTTGGAAGGAGGTTTGTTCTGATGAGTGACCACAATGGGATGAGGTATTTGTTTGACCAACCTACTATGAATGTCAGGAAAACTAGATGGTTAGTTACCCTCAGTGAGGTTGACTTCAAGACCAAGTAAATTAAAGGAATGGAGAACAGGGCGAGGATTCTCTTAGTATAAGAGTCTAGGTAAATCATATTTAAGCTAATAGCTCTTATGGGATGGATTTATAGGTGCAATTTTTTTCATGCAAGGTAACATGATGTCAAGTACCAGCAACTGAAGAAGAGGTTGCAACAAAAGGGTGAAATTGATAGGAATGAAGAGTATCACCTCATGACATATGTCTTGGTCATATTCAGGAATAATATTTATGTGCTAGATGACAGTGAGTTGAAGAAGCTCATCTTGAGGTAGTTTAATGTCAAGCCATATTTAGGTCACCTAGGATACTAGAAGACTTCGAAATTTTTTAATAATTTCTATTACTGGCCGAACTTGAAGAAGGAGATGGCTAAGTTTGTTGCTAAATGTTTTGATTATCAGCAGGTGAAGGTAGAGTGTAATCTCCCACCTAGTCTATTACAACCTATTTCGATTCCATAATGTAAATGGGAGGTTATTTCCATGGACTTCATTATAGGTTTTCCGAGGACATCGAGGCAACATGATTCCATAATGGTTGTGGTTGACATGATGATCAAGGTAGATCACTTCATTGCAGTGAATTCTATGAATTCAGCAAGTGAGGTGGCTTAGATCTTCATTAGGAACATAGTGAGGTTGCATGGTGTTCCCAAGAAGATTATATAAGATAGAGATGCCAAGTTCACTTCCAGGTTTTGGAAGGATTTATTTGTAGGCTTGGGGATAGAGTTAGCTTTCAACACAACTTATCATCTATAGATAGATAGACATATAGAGAGAGTTAACAAGATTCTTGAGGACATGTCTAGGATGTATGTCATGCATCAGAAGAGGAAGTGGGAGCAATATATTCCACTGGTAGAGTTTCCATATAATAATGGGTATCAGGAATCCTTGAAAATGAGTCCATTTAAGGCTCTCTATAGGCGGAGTTGTAATACTTCTATCAACTGGAATGATCCAGTGAACATGGTGTTCACTAATATCTTTTGTTTTGAACTACCATACTTATTGTACAATACTAAACATGTTTTCCTCCTGCATTGTTTTAATTGGTCATCACATACATTAGACTACTATACATTTTATCCAACTCACTAGTACACATTTTAGGTTTTAATCTATTTATTATCATTTATGAGAGTATGGAATCTTTTCTCATTTTAGAAACATTTTATATTTTTAATGTTGATGCAGTTAAATATTTTTTAAACATCCAACAAACATTATATTCTTAATATTGGCATAGTTAATTATTTTGTAAACATCTAACAAAATAATAGAAAAATTAAAATTCATGCATGACATAATATCGCAAATAATATCATCTATAATGATTTTGGAAGGAACCACATTCATAATCATAATACTTAATGTTTCTAACCGACCACTATATTTCATCATTAGAAAATAATATAATATGTTACAGTGAATAGAAATTCTAACCAAGTTAGAGACCATAAATGAGATTTTTTTTTAAAAGGAGAGTAAAACAATTAAATCGAAAATAAATATAACAAGGGACGCTGCGTGGCAGCATGTCCCTGCCTTGAGCTGGAAAGCTCTATGTAGATTCATTCCAGTGGAGTCAGTAGATCCAGCGTAAGCAGCAGAGACGGAGACATGGTAATAGCCAACAACACCTTGCCGAAATTTCTCCTGAAGCAGATGTCAAAGGTTCTCAGTTCTAGTGAAGGGCAGCGAGGAGTTGAGGATTCTGCAGATTGCAGGAGGCTAAATTTTCTGTTGCTGTGGTCAGCCTATTCTTGAACCTGTGTAACAACAAATACTTTATAGACGCTGATTCAGACAGTTGAAGGCAGCGGGGGCTCAAAGCTCCTGTGGAAGTGATTTATCAGCACAGAGAAGTAATTAGTCAAATTATCGCCCTGTATCCTCCCATCCACGCCATCAATTTTGATCATCCTCACGTCATTGCAACAACACCCACTCTTCCTCGTATTACCTTTTTTTTTATTTTACTCAGTCTTCGTGGTACAAGGAAATCTCTTTAAAAAAATAATACATTTTATACTTGAACGCTACAAACAATGCATCATACCACATCAAGGCAGTGGTGGAAGTATATTCAAAACATGTGATAAGAGGTTATAAAATAGTGTGTTGCAATAATATCATGCAAAGGCAGCATGTCATAAACAATACAATACACTGCGGGATATGAAAATACACTGCAAACCAATATAATGCGATACAATATAATACAAGAACTATGTTGAAGGGATATAAATGTTGCAATGAAACCATAGTAAAACACTACAAATGAGGTGACATATCAAGGCATATGAATGTTGTATTAACGCTATGGTAAAGAGCATATATTGATTGCCTACGACAAGGTTATTCAAGTGAGGTTAAATAACCTTATTTAAAATTTTATTTTTATTAGTATAAATTCATTATTGCTCTTCCAGGTAGCACGCACATTAGTGGAGACATGTTTGAAAGCGTGCCCTCTGGAGATGCGATTCTCATGAAGGTTAGATGTATACCATTATAAGTAAAAACCCTTATTGCATGCAAGCCATGTGTACACGTGTCGCAGGCGTCATAGCTAAATATTTGCAGATTGTGCCTATCTCGGGTGTCACATCTGCCACTACGGTAAGCTGAAGCATGATGACCCACGGCATTTCCCCCTGCAATGACACTACCTCCTGCCTCCACGTTTTCATTTGCATGTAAGCTGTTATATTATTCTGTGTGTTCCTCTTGTAAAGATTGGGTTCAGAGCTAAAATTATCTTTTCTGAGGTCCTAATGCGCATTTCGTATTACAGTTACACGCTCAACAGAGACGGAGACATGGTAATAGCCAACAACGCCCTGCCGAAATTTCTCCTTAAGCAGATGTCAAAGGTTCTCAGTTCTAGTGAAGGGCAGCGAAGAGTTGAGGATTCTGCAGATTGCAGGAGGCTGAATGTTCTGTTGCTGTGGTCAGCCTATTCTTGAACCTGTGTAACAACAGATACTTTATAGACGCTGATTCAGACAGTTGAAGGCAGCGGGGGCTCAGAGCTCCTGTGGAAGTGATTTATCAGCACGAAGAAGTAATTAGTCAAATTATCGCCCTGTATCCTCCCATCGACGCCATCAATTTTGATCGTCCTCACGTCATTACAACAGCACCCACTCTTCCTCGTCTTACCTTTTTTTTTTATTTTACTCACTCTTCGTGGTACAAGGAAATCTCTTTAAAAAAATAATTAAACAGCGAGAATACCACTATAAGGTTAAATAAGCTTATTTAAAATTTTAGTTTTATTAATATAAATTGATTATTGCTCTTCCAGGTATCACGCACATTAGTGGAGACATGTTTGAAAGCATGCCCTCTGGAGATGCGATTCTCATGAAGGTTAGATGTATACCATTATAAGTAAAAACCCTTATTGCATGCAAGCCATGTGTACACGTGTAGCAGGCGTCATAGCTAAATATTTGCAGATTGTGCCTATCTCGGGTGTCCCATCTGCCACTATGGTAGGCTGAAGCATGATGAGCCACGCCATTTCCCCCCTGCACACGACACTACCTCTTGCCTCCACGTTTTCATTTGCATGTAAGCTATTATATTATTCTGTGTGTTCCTCTTGTAAAGATTGGGTTCAGAGCTAAAATTCTCTTTTCTGAGGTCCTAATGCGCATTCGTATTACAGTTACACGCTCAATTTTGGAAGGATTCACAAGGTTTTAGAAAGTACCAGAAAAGGATCATGCACAGAGGGAGTATTGTAATGTATCACAGTGCCTTTGTATGAAGAAACAACTGTTTGGCCGTGACTCTGTTTCTCAGGTGTATACCAAATAGTCTGGCTTGTAAATTTTATGTGGATCTGTTGTGTTCCCTGTGATATATGAAACATATACATTAATATGTTTATGAGTGCAGGAACAACCCCGCTTGAATAGGAATAGACATATTGTTTCAAAGCCACCTGCCGCAGCAAACATACAGATTGTTTCAAAGCCACCTGCAGCAGAAAACAGACAGATTGTTTCAAAGCCACCTTCAGCAGCAAACATACAGATTGTTTCAAAGCCACCTACAGCAGCAAACAAACAGATTGTTTCAAATCCACCTGCAGCAGGAGATAGACAGATTGTTTCAAAGCAACCTGCAGCAACAAAGGGTAAATGGATACCTTGAAACTTACAATATTAATAAGTGTTAGATTAGGTTAGGCCAGATTTCGCTGGGGTGCTGGCTGAGAATTATTCATGCAAATTGGTAGGTCCTGCAATGGCAGTACCCAACCAGAATGCATTATTAATCAACAACAACAATAGGATGCCCTTAGTAGACATTGGCAATCTAGTGGGAGCTTTGAACGCCCAATGCAATATCAGCAAAAATGGTGCCAGGAAGTATGTGTTTTGATGTTATGAACTTGTTTATTACTTATATGAGGTCATATATAATAAATCAATCCCTTGTAACAATAGGAGGGCCTTCGGAGACATTGCCAATCTCGTGGAAGATCTGGACGCTAAATGCATTATCAGCAAAGTTTGGGTTAGAAAGTATGTTGTTTGATTTTATTAACTTATTTCTTCTGTTGGGTTCTAATTTTGGGGATTTTGCTATGTTTGGTGCTCTCTGCCATAAACATCCTATCCTAAACTTGTGGACTGCCGACTATTTCAGGAGGCCTAGAACAAACTTTGGGATCAATGCTAACAAGGGAGCCAGTTCTAGCACTCAAGTAAGTTTAATAAGAGACAGTTAAGCAACCAGAAAGATTGTTTTCTAGTAGTAATGTCAAACAGAGCCCAGGGTTTTCTAAATGACAACCTTCAGGGGAATTGAAATAGCAACCTCTGTGGTGATCGACTTTTTTTTCCTTGCTCTTTGTGCCTAGTATTCTATTTTTAAGAACGTCTAGTTTGTTGATTTTCTTTCTATTTCAAGGGATCTCATTCAATTATCTATTTTCTGTGAGCCCAAGCAGGGGATCTCACTCTTTTAATCTTTTCGTTTTGATTCCAGCAATTCCAGGAACAGGGTATTGTTGTCAGGGGAGAAAAAAAAGCATGGGGCGGGATAGTCTGGGGAAACAAATAGAGCTGTGCTATTAAAATTAATGCTCAACACGCCACTGCTACTCAGAGGGGTACTGCCATTTCAAGCCAGCTGAAAGAAAGGAAACAAACAGTACGAAATCAAAATCATTGTAAAAAATCAAAATCATTGTAAATGTACAATAGCATTTCATACATAGATATTTTCTAAATTGTTTAGATATTCACAAACTAGATTAGGCCAAAGAGCTTTCAGTACTTCTAATAATTATCAGGCCATACACGTTTTTATTTCCTGGAAACATAGCAGACAATGGTCTAAATCATCGTGACCGTTTATCTGTCATATAAGTCTTTGAAAATGTTGAGTTGATTGTAGTGGTTATGTTGTCGCCATTTGGTTGATAGAATAGGGAGAATTGATTATGAAAGGGAATAGACAGACAATCACCAACTAGAATAAGCTAAAAGACTTTCAATAGTTCTAATAATTATCATACAGTAGTTGCGTTAAAGTGCTCTACTGGTTTATTATTGCAGATGGTGTTTTCTCTGAGTACCTTGCATATCGGTTGGTTGCATATCGGTTGAAGGCATAGCTACGCCTGCAGCAAGAACCTGCAGCAAGAACCTGAATTGCTGCTGCCGCTGCTGTTGCTGGGCTAACTGGAAGGGAATCCGCCTATTGCTTGGACTTGCTGTGTTGGTGTTGTGTTGGAGCTGGCAGGATCAGGTGCACTTCGCCTTCACTCTTCAGAAGCCAGAGAAGCCAACGTAAATACTAAGAGCAACTGAACATGAACATGCAGACATCGAATCAGAACATGCAGACACCGAATCAACATGCAGACACCGAAGCATGCAACATGCAATAACCATTGGCAACAAGTGGCAACTTCAGCTACTTATAAACTAGTTCTAGTTCAGTGATATACTTTAACATTAAATGTTAGCAAATTAATGCTAAGGCAAAGATAGCATTACTTCATGAAGGTGTCAAGTTGGTCTAACTACTTGTAATTCTCCCAACTTTTTCTTAACTTTTGAGCCTGTATACCTCGGTTTGAGGCCAAATAAGAAGGAGATTGCGTTGATTGGTTAAAAGCATAAAATATTGTATTGGTTGATGTGTGCTTTCCAGAAAATTTGCTTTAAGCTCAAATTCGTTTATCGATTATCGTGTCAAACTAATGCTATCGACCAAAATCGATTACTATAGTCCCTGCCCTTGATAGACAAGCTATTAATATAAGACCCAAAAGTTTTTCTATGATATAGATTAAGTATAATATTCTAGTCTAAAAAATGGTATTAGACATAAACGATAATACATTAATACTATGTTAGTAAGTTAATTAATAAAAGTGATATAATATTATATATAATAGAAAACCAGCCTAGAAACAAAGTTAAATATAACATATAAAAGAAAAAAAATCATATAGACATTAAAAATAAATATTTAATTTGGAAACCATATGAGAATAATAAAAATATATATGAATATCAAGTTGAATTTTAAAAACAGTAAAAACAAACTTAAAAAGTTGAATGAAAATCCTAGTCACCTTAAGAGTTTACTTAGGTTTGCATAAATATGATCAAGATGATGGGCCTCCAAATTAAACACAAATTAAGACTCATCTAACCTTTTTTAGGCAGATGAAGGCTATATTATAATTCTCCTTCTACACTTGATAATGTTTTTTATCTTTAATGTGTTCATTAGGAAGGTTTAGAGATGATTTCATAGTTGTGCCTAATATTATTTATTCTTGTAGAATGTTGTGAGAATATTGGACAAATTATGAAGATTTGGAGGAGGAAATAATTTAGGGACTTGCTACCTACTATAGGAGGATTAATATTGGATAATAAATCAACAAGATATTATGAAATTATTCACAAATTCTTGAGCTCCAATGATTGAGAAAATCTAGGAATGTGTTCACTATCATTTAATGCAGATTCCTAGTGTTGAGAACCAGATCCACTCTTTGAGGGATTTTGGAGGGGAATATTCCTCCTTTCAAGGAGAATGCTTCCTCATCATCTTGTATAACTACCAATTCAAATTTTCCTGTAGGGGTTGGTTTTTCTTAGTCTTCTTGTGGAGAAACTTTTGCGCAACTCCACTTTCATTTCTTGTAGGGATGTAATTATATTGATGGAAATAGTGAAGTTTGGGGCCATGTTCAACTTATAAATATTGGTATCCTTCATAGGACTCTAAGTTTCCTTGGGCTTGGTCATCCCAGGAGCCTCAGAGCCCTTTCGTATAATTTACTTTTCCTCTTTTCACTTCTTATTCACATGCATCTCTATCTTTTTTTTTTTGCATTTAGTATTGATGATCTCTTGTTGTAGGATTAGGTTAAATGGTTGAAGTAAGTTCTTTTGCAGGGAAAAAAGAATGATTTAATCTTGGAAAAACTTTGGAGGGTCATATTAATCATTACAATACTTGGATTAGTTTCTTTATTCCCAAATCTAAATTTCTGAAAGTCCCTTGTGGAAAATAGTAGTAATTTTCTACTATTTTTTAGAGCATTGAGCTTCAATTAATTTGATTCCACTTGCATTAGATCATAAAAAATTCAATTTAATATCAAAATTTACCACATTTTATTTGCACTTGATTAGGTTAGCCATTTGATAGATTAACTAGCTCACTAGTTCTCGAATTTCTAGATTTTAGACTAGTAAGTTTTTGCTATTCTGTAGCATGTGTTAAAATCGACATTTTGAGCAATTCCACAAGGAATGGAGACCTAATACATCTTATTCAATAAAAAAAATGTCCCATCGAATTTTTTTTTGATTTTCTTGGTCATTCAGTGAATTATATCTTCCTATAGAAAATCCCTTAACTTCCTGTAGCAGCCTGTATCTTCCTGTAGTAGCACCTGTAACTTCCTATAGCACTCTTCTAACACATATATACTTGCCCATATTTGCTCAAAAATATTGGTTTTTTTCCCTTAAGGTTGAATCATAACCCTTAAGCTCTAAATCAATGGTTGAGGAGGAATAAACACCACATAGGACTTGCCTTTTTACCCCTGGAAAACATCTCAACAATTTGGGTTAATGGACAGATTGATGAACTGGATAATACAATAATGATTTTCTTGATTGCCACATCCAATGAAATATGTCAATGGATATAAACTCTTTGAAATTTAATGATTGATATTTATTTCATGATATTTACTTTATGCAATTATAATAGGTTTTCTTTCCTTGTATTTTCTTTCTTGCAATAGGTTAAGGCTTCCATTTCAAGAATTTCCATTTCTGCAATTAGTTTAGCATTGATTTCATTACATTCACTCCATTACATCATGACAGCGAAGGAAGTACACATTTTATGGTGCACATATAGTGTCGATATCTCTTAAGTTTGTACAAACCCCAGGGAGGTGTCAAAGTGTGCATTGTTTTCTTCCCTAGTTGATTCATTTCTTTTACTTTCTGCAAAAACAAAAAATTTCATTAGGCATATTTCATTTAAAGAACAAAAATTTGCATTGCGTTAGCATTCTCATTCTAGATTTTTTTTATAAAAACAAAAAATACTTCTCCAACACCAACCCCCCCCCCCCCCCCCCCACCCCCCGTTTGATCATTGTGGTGCAGTAAGAGCCCACATCACCATCCACTTTTCTACATAGAAGAAGAGGAGGTGACAAATATGGTAGAAGAAATGGATAGAAATGATGACAATGAAGAAGATCCTATTGGATTTCCCATTCACGATACTGATATTAGTGTGCATACGAAGAACATCCCTCCATATTTCCTTCCCAACTTCCATGGTATAAGGTCAGAGGATCCGGAAATATTTCTGTTTGAATTTGAAATTGTTTGTAGATCTTATGCTTACTTATTAAACTCGCAAAATTGAGATTGTTTCAGGAAACATTGAAAGATAGAGCTCTTAAATGGTTCATGAGTTTAGGGACTAATTCAATAAGATCATGGAATGATATGCAAAAAACATTTCTAGAAAAATATAAAGATCATGATCTTAAAGAAAAAATCTTTAGTATAAATAAAAAATAATATGAGAGCCTTGAGGATCTAGTAGAGAGGTTCATGTATAATGTTAAGAGGGAAAAATTAAATCATTTAGGAATTGACACACTAAAAACGCTCTTATTTATAACAATTAGGGATGAGTGGATTCATCTCTTTGATCTCATGAGTAGAGGTGATGTATACCAATTATCATTTGAAGAAAATTTTCAAACATGCAAACACATATCAAGAGGAAGGGAAAGATTATGTAAATAAACATCAAGATCAGTAAGTCAAGCTAAACCTGGAAATTTGTTTCATGACATTAAAACATAAATGCTTAGTGATCTAAGCAAAAAAGTAGAAATTTTAAGAATGCATGATGAGGAAACATAGGATGCTGATATTTGTGTTGTCCATGTAGAATCACAGGCTGTTAAATATTGCTCATCATTACCAAGTTTGAAGGAAGTTTACCAAGAGGAAAATGGAGGAAGTCAATCACCAAAGCAGCTATGTTATGTAGCTCCAAGAGGACCATGGAAGCCTAGTCAACTTGGTATGACGCAAGAGCCTCATTCACAATTTCAAGGTTATGCACATCCATCTCAAAGTAATTGGAACACACCCTTTCCTTGGCAACCTTGGCCATCTCAACCCCAAAACCGATCTTGTCAACAAGGTTGGCAAGAACCTTATGGTATAAATCCATAATATCCTAAATATTTTCCTCAATATCCTCCATACCGAACCCCATGTTATCCCTACCATCCACCTCCACCACAAACACAACCCCAACCACATCCATCTCAAAGATCCACTCCCACTCAACTACCTGTACCACCATTTCCAATCCCACACAAGGAAGCAACTCAACCCACTTACAATGTCGAGGTATAATATATTCTCTTGATCTCAATGGTATTCATCTTATCTCAGGAATATTATTGCAAGAAAGAGATTCTCTTGATGCCATTGAAGGAAAACATGTAGAAAAATAAGATTCAAATGAGAAGACCAAAGAATCATGGGTTGCACTTGATGGAGAAAAGACACAGGAATCAAATATTGAGGAAGTTACATCATGTTCAAAATTCGATCCTTTATGTGTTCAAGATAATAATAAACAAAAATAAGAAGATCTGAATTTCATGGAAGAAGAAGACATCCAAGATGATCCAAATCAGCAAGTGGTCCAGGGGCATCACAACTATAATTAAATATGGTTCCAAAAAATTGTTAAGTTGCAGGAACACACTCTTCCTCAAAAAGTTTTGATCTCATCTCAGTCAAAGTAGTTGGTATCTCACATTGAGGTACATGCCAAAGCATATGTTTCGAGCCTACACATGATTTTATCTGTCACCATATTATGCAAGTGGCTCCATTGAAAGTACTCCTCCACTTGAAAATGAAATTGTTTTTCAAGTAGAGTAGGATAGAAAAAAATATAGAACAATGAAAAAATAAGATGAAAAATAAAATATCAGGTGAAAAAATTCCTTTGATGCGCTTGAGATTGGCTCATCGATTGAAAACCTCCATGAGGCGGTTAATGGGTTGGAAAAAAGAGAAAAAAGAGAAAGATAAAAGATCCTAGGTGAAAACCTCCTTTGAGGCACCTAGGTAAACTACTAGTTGAAAACATCATTCAGGTAGATAGTATGCCTAATAGGATAAAATAAAAAAAATGAAAAAAGAAAAATGCTTTGCTCCATGTATCTCTTTGATGAATGCAGGTGCTCTCCAACCTCTGCAAGCAACAAAAACAAGTTGGCACCAAAAGAAAAAGTTTGACAAAATTCTAGTCAAAGGAAGTCAAACTAAGACTTTCTCCTCCTCTTCTTAGAGACTAGAACATGACCATGACCATGCCAATCCTTCACCCTCATCTATTTCCATGATCCACCCATCATTCCCAAGGCTTTCCCATTCATTTTCCTTCTTGTCCTAAAATGCTACAGGAAGGTTCTATTTTGCTACAAGAAGTCAAAATACGCAGAGTAGAAAATTGTTTTTATCGTATCTTGAAAGCCATGCATGAATATTTTGAGATTCTTCATGGGGATGATGGTAACATGACCAAGAAATTTCAGCAAATTCTGGTGCACACTTTTTGAGAAATCAACCTCCATCACCTACATCTGTTTTTTAGTTTTCTCGATATTCGTGCATCCATTTCCAAATATTTTTAATTTGGAGATGAATAGGGATGATGGAAACATGCTCACCAAATTTTAGGTAAATTCAGTCTACCTCTTGCGAGATATGCATAAAACAAGTTTGCTACAGGAGGTTTTCATCAAAATACTACAGGAAATTTTGAGTTGCTACAAGATGGCCGTGAAGAAGCTACAAGAGGAAATACAATTGGAGAAAGGGGTCAATATGTCATGCTTTCTTTAGGGAAGGTTGATTAGGTCCACCATACCCTCATCATTCATTTTCCACACCACTTGATTCTCCATGTTTGTTTTCATCCTTGCCCATGAAAAATATTCATTTTCACCCTTTATTCTATCCCTTTCACCATAAAAAAGGCCTTTGATCCTTGTCAAAAGATTACTAATTAACTATCAATATTTTTAAGGGTATCACCTGAAGGAAATAATGATCCTAGGAGGGTTTATTTGACTGCTACAGGAAGGCACACAGTCTTGTATTAGTCTGCACAAGCCCTCTATAACCACAATCAAAACCACTTGGAAGCACCAGAATGAAGAATTGACCAACATGAAGTAACGAGGGATGATGTCCTTGATATTGGGCAGCCACAAAAATTCTGCAGGGCTACTACAGGGTCACTAATAATCTCAAAGAATAGAAGCTTGATCCACCATCAACAAGACCTACAGTGACAACTTCAATCAGTGAAACACATTTCAAAAGAAATTTTAGAGCAAATCTAATGCATGGAGAAAAAAAGCATAAGAAGATGACACCTCAAGAATCCAACCAATCAAGAATTACATTCATTCAGAAGTAGCATGAAACCACCAAAGGATCATCACTAGTAGCTTTAGAACCACCAAAGGTAGCTTCAACAATAATATAAGAAACCTCAATATCACATGCAAAAATACATTAAGGGTAAGGCCCATGTATGAAATCCTCAAAACCTCTCCTACAAACTTATTTTAGCTCAAAAGTGTTGTAAGTTAATGAAGGAAAAGATTCTTTTATAAGCCAAACTTAGTAGCAGAGAAGCACTCGATTTATCTAGTAGTTGACTTCACTTTTCCACCAAGACACCCACATAGGAGGAAGAGGACAAGACATAAGTGAAGAGGACTTGAGAAAGTGGGTTGTAATAATTTAGTAGTGATGGAGGATAAGGAGTGCAAAGGGGTAGGTGAAGGCCAACCTAGTTATCTCAAAGAAATTTGAGTTTATTTTGCATGCAATGAAAAAAAAGAGAAAAGTTGAAAGAAAAAAGAAAAAAGAATGAAAAAAATCAACAAAAAAATAAAATAACTAAATAAATAAAAGAAATAAAATCTGGACCGACCACCTCTTGGCATGCAAAAATTTGTTTCTATAGGATTCATGTTGTGTGTAGCTCATGTACTCATTACTCTCTGTTGGCTTGAGGGGGCCTGACCTAGGTTCAATGTTAATTAGCCAAAAAAATCCCTACACTATTGGCCCTTTCGGCATTAGCCTGCAGAGCACAGACTGAAGTCTCACTTGAAGCAGTATGGGGGGATGCTAGAACCAGGTTTCCACACCTCGAGATGGTTGTGATGTCGTTTGATTCCTTCTATCCCTACCTTCACGTAGGTTGCTTCTTTCTAGGGCTTGCAAGATGAGCCCTCTATTCTGCACTTCCATACCACTGCAGAAGGGTATGATCAACCTTCATGCAACCCTAACCTACTGCTCAGGTACTTTCACGCTGCTATGGAAGCGTGCTGTGTAGATTCCCCAATTAGTCTAAGTGATTTTCTTATCTCATCAAATACTTAAAATTAACACCGTGTAAGAAGATATTTGTAATTGCGTTCAATTATTCAATATAATTACATTAATGCGCACATCATATAAGCATAATAAAGGAATTTCATACATAAAATATTCAAATACATCAACAGAATAAAGACATAGAAATTGTAGAATATCTCCTTTTATTAATATCTTCTACATGTTACAACTTCTGTCCGCCCTGTGCACACAATTGTAGGGGTCCGCACACTCAGCTACGGACTTCTACCCTAGGCCTCTGCGCACTCAGCTGCAGAGCCTATACCTACACTACGACCCAAGAGTTAGACTTCTTTTTTAGAGCTATGATTCTATTACATCGTGTGTCTTTTTATCTCCCTAGAGCTTAACTCTTTTTATACAATCCCATGGTCCACGGACCATGGGTAGATCTCTTACAATAGACTTTACTTTAAAAAACTAAGGGTGGACTACCCTTTTTGACACATAACACCTTCGTGCTCCGCGACCAAAAAATGTGGAGTCTTTATAATTATATTACAAAAATTGACTTAAACATGGGCTTTTAGCCCCAAAACTACCCTTGGGGGAGCTCGCTCCCAACAAGCCCCCAACGCAAACATTGTGACTCGCCCTCAAGTCACTCGGTAGGAATAGAGATCTTTGTGCGAATCCCATCTAGCTCGACTCGGATGACCGTAACTTCGGATGTGCATTGAGCTCCTGCCTGCTTAACATCTTCAACTGTCTTCTCGGTTACTTCTCTTGTGCTGTTAGCTTGAAGCTTTTGTTGCGTCGCTTGTAGAGTCACAAGACTGCCTTCAATGTTTCTTGTGACTGCGTAAGATTCCTCCAGCTAGGGCTTTAGTCACGCCTTCAACACTTCTTCCTTATTCAGCATTGCATCCACCTATTCCTTCATTTGTTTGGCTTCTTGCAGCTTGGCTAACCTCTATGTTAGCACCACGGTTTGCGCTTTTCCCTTAACTTCGTCATAGGGTTTTTGGAGCTTGCACACTTCCATCTCTAGTCTTTAGATGTTTGGGTCCTCCTACAAGCTGCTCAGGACCTCACAGGATTGCTCAAACAATTGTGTGCAGTCTACTACTGTACTCTCCACCGCAGTGACTACTTCTGTGATAGTGGTTGCCCATTATTCCTTTACCTCTAGCAGCATTGAAGGCTGGGCCCTTAACTGGAGTTTTGTAATCTGTAGGTTCAACTCCAACAGAACCCGTGCCATCTCTGTCTAAGTGCCACGCACCCTTGTGGCCAATTTGCGGATGCAGACCTCGAATGGCTCCTCCTTCGGAATGGCTAACTCTTGGACCATTCTACATGCCTTCTTCATGACCTACAGGATCTTCTTGCTTTGGTTGGTCACCTCGGCCTCAGCGGCGATGGAAGCATTTCTCTGTAGGGCCATTTGTTTGTTTTTTATCCTCTGTTTGCTGATCACCTAGAGGGTGCGGTACTCACGAGCTCTCAGCTCTGCAATTACTCCATCCTACTAGAGGTGGAGTGCTTCACATGGAAGCACTTCCAGGTTTAGTCCAACTCCCTTCATTTTCCGTGGTTAGTGCTCCATCTAGTAGTACTATCACATTGGAAGCCTTCATGCGCAACATATTGGAAGCCTTAGATGTGTCGATATCCAACCTGGTCGACACCATACCAGCTTGTGACACGTGGGTCTGTAACTCTTGTAGCCCTGTCTGGATGGCCCTGTTAGCTCTACTACATACTTCAATTTTCGATAGATAGAATGCAGGTCTGGTCGGGTGTTATGCTCAGAAATGGCAGATCGCAGCAGCCTTCTCTTACATTCTCCTTCATTTCTCCTACACTCGTATAACTCCCCCTACCCTTGTTTTCCTCCATTTGCCACCAAAACCCTGTGTAAGCCCCTTTTCGGTCTATCCCCTCAGCGCTAAAGTTTGAACCCATATGACTATATTCATGTGATTGCGCACCATAAGTTTCCGTTTCCCCGTCACATCAATAAAAAGGTGCATGAGCAACATCCACCATCTGATCGTCCATTGCATGATCCTACGGCATTCGCGCTTCCCACTCTCGTAACCTGCACGTGCATTAACCCTCGGGGAAAGTGGTTTACCGCCCGTCACATCCGACAGGCATCACTCACCAACTTGCATTGCTTCCCCTATGTACGAACTCTGCCATCCCCCGAAAGCGGTGCGGGTAATACTGCTTACCGCCCGTCCCCTCTTGTTAACCCCCGCGTAATTTTGATCCCTGATGATCGTTGGATCTACCCATATGAGATCCAACAGCCCTCATCTATCCCGCACTCACGTCTCTTGATAGCCACTGATAATTAATCTCTGCCGCCCATTAACTCGATCCAACAGCTGTCGTTTACTTCCAATCCTGCTCATTTGTTCGCCATGCATTCTTCACGTCCATAACCATCTTGTACACCCAAAGAATGAAGTGATCAACTACCTGTACCTGGCGCAGTTACTCTTCTAACAACTGCATTCAAAAGCACTATGGCTGAGAAGAAAAGGACGATCCTCGAGCAGTCAAACACCTTTAGCAATTATGGAAATTTATTCATACATCACTTCGCCTGCTCGAGGAGGACAACCAAGTAACAAAGAATGTCAAATATATTAATTAAAACAACAGATTGTAGCAGAGATTCATATTAGATAGTTAATGTGGTTGGTGGCCCATTGTGACCCCTCCATGCATAGGATAGTAGATCATTTTTGTAAACAAACTCTATATAGACCCAGAAGACAGATGTAGTCTGGGATGATGGTTGATGGTGTTGGCTCTGATGTAAGATTCAACTTCTAGAGACTGTAACTACTATAATACTTGCAGCGTCTGGTCTTTATTTTCAGCTAATACAAGCTTCTTTTTCTGTTAATTGCTCACTTTACGCTTCTATTCTATTCTAGGTTGTGCCTGTTATGCATTTGTCTTGAATTCTTGATGTTTGGCATTAGAGGGGCTGTCATCCCACCTCTGTGTTAAAGTCTTGTTTATTTCAGTGAATGTATTATTCAGGTTTCTGTTTGCTTAGTGACAAAGAGCTATCATACTGTCTGTGCATTAAGAAACAGATTTGCAGACCTTTTAACTAGTTGCAGCCGGCCATCATAGGGTCCTGTGCATCTGCTGGTGTGGTCAGTATTCTCCATATCCACTTAATCCTCAAACTATGAGTAGTTGGTAGTTAAAATCCTTGTACTCTGAGGGTGTTCACCCATGTCTGAGGTTAAGCGTAGTAGAAGTGGTTATCTGGCTTGAATGTGCATTATACCTTCCATTCATCCAATTTCCAACATTTTTGTTGAGTTTGTAATGTTCCCAAGCATCTTCGATACACAACCTAGGAGAGTTTCTTGGGGCGATAACATTAATTAGCGCCATTGCCGGGGAGAGGAGATTGAAGCTCAACTTCCCTAGGAAATGACACAGTTCCAGATTTTGATGATAGACAAAGTCTGGGCACATTTCTGGTTGTAATTATCTATCTGGCGACCCCACTGGAGGAAGACCGACTTTTGGCGACTCCAAATTGTAGTTTTGGCTCAGTTTGTGAAAGATACTCGAAGAAATCCTCAGAAATCACCAGCTGAACCAGTGCCTGACCCTGAGAAGATTGTCAAATCGAAGAGAACTTCACAGAAAGGAGCATCAGGATCAGGTAAGCCTAAGAAATCTTATGTATCTCTGCAAGAGGAGGCTATAGTTGAGAAGGTATCATTTGAAGATATAAAGCCTAGTGTTACTAGTGACAAATTTCCTATAGAGATCCATACAGCTCCTTGTTTTCTTAGTTCCCCTTTGGATCTCAGTCCAAAGAAAGCCTCCCATTTAATCCACAATATTCCTTTGTCTCTGTCATCCATTTCATTATTTTCTACTATTTAGTATGCCAATATCCCTACACATATTCCAGTCATGGCAGGATAGCAAGCACCCACGAGGATAGAAAGAATTGTTGCTGCTAGATATGGACCTTTGGTCTTGCATGTTCCTTTGAATCCCATGCCTGTGGGAGAATATAAAAAATATATGCCTAAGTTTACTGGTATAGATGGGGAACTACTGAAGAACACCTTGAAGCTTTTTACAGTTATGCTGATAACTTAGACATAAGTGAAAATTATGTATGGATGAGAGTTTTTGTCCAAAGCCTTGATGGAGAGGCTAGAAAGTGGTTCAGGGAATTGACCCCTAGATCTATTGTTGATATTGAAGCTTTAGATGATGTATTTTGAAGCACTGGGAGATAAAAAAGACTTTCTATATTACATACTGAGTTTGGAAACCCGAAGAGAGAAAATGGGGAATCTTTGCCTGCTTTTAATAAAATATTTAATAGAATTTACAATAAAATACCTGCTGAAGTAAAGCCAACCCACATCTCTACCAAACTCACTTATGCTAATGCTTTTGACTCTGATTTTGCCTGTTATTAAGAGAAAGAAGATGTGCCACTTTGTCAGATATGCAAGATGCAGCTCTAGAAGTAGAATCTAATATCATGGCTACAGAAAAGCTCAAAAGTCATGCTAACAGAAGGAGACAGAGAGGTGAGGCTT
The DNA here is from genome assembly GCA_000404065.3 of Pinus taeda. NCBI lineage: Eukaryota > Viridiplantae > Streptophyta > Pinopsida > Pinales > Pinaceae > Pinus > Pinus taeda. Next base: position 37,773 of record APFE030108550.1, read on the forward strand.
CTTCTTCTTCTGCCTCATCATCAGAGCCTAAATTAGATAAAATGACTAGAATGTTAGAGTCATTGGCTACTGAGATATCTAAGCTGAAGATTGAGCAGAACTCAGGAAAAGCAAGGTAGCAAAACACATTTGCTCCAAGAAATTCAAATCCATATAGAAGAGAAAATGAACAGTTACAAATCATTCGGAGGGGAAAAGAACCAAAAGAAGAATAGAATGCTAAATCCCCTTTTCAAAATGTAGTCATGGAGGAGGAATAGATTAAAGATGAGGATGAGATCCACTGTATGGAAGATAAAGGCAGTGCTGCCTTTTTGACATTGGCTGAATACGAAGAATATTTGCTGCAGGAACAAGGCAGTCAAAGGTGGGACAGAGAGGCTATTCTACAAAATGGTGAACAATGAAGATACAATCTGAGGTCACAAGCAAGCAATGTCAAGGAGAATCCTGCCCAAAGAGCTACTGTCCAAACAAAATCACAGAATACCAGACAGAAGAGACCAGCAGCTGATCTAATCATCCTCAAAGAACCAGTTCAAGAGGTAAGAGGCACTAATAAGTCCCCTTCCCCTTTCAGCTTTGAAGTAGAAGTTCAGAAGTTAAAAATATATGTTCCTCTGTTAGAACTTGTAAAGAGTGAAGTGTTTAGAAAGCCTATCCTTGAGGCTCTTGAACTAAAAACCATACAAACCTCCACTGACTCTGTCAATTTGCAAGATAATAGACCTGTAGTTGTGCTGAGCCTAATGACCAAACCTGCTGATGATAATTCTCCATATTTTTATGTCTCCTTGACCATTCATGATAAAATTCTCCACAATTTCCTGCTAGACATAGGGGCTTGCCACAATCTGATGCCAAAAGCTGTCATGGAAGAGTTAGGCCTTGATATCACCAGACCATACCATGATCTATTCTCTTTTGATTCAAGGAAAGTGAGATGCCTAAGATTGATTAAATACCTAGCCTTTACCCTAACCCAGCTTCCCATGAAGAGCATGGTGATGGAAATAGTGGTGGCAGATGTCCCTCCTAAGTTTGGCATGCTGCTGTCAAAAGGATGGATTAAGAGACTAGGTGGGACATTACAGAATGATCTATCTTATGCCACTGTCCTAGTTTTTGGAGGAGAGAGCAGGAGACTTTACAGAGAGGCACAACTGGCATACATCATCAGTGATGAAAAGAACCCTTCAAATCATCCTATTTATGCCGTGGACACTGATTTTGGAGCATGTATACTCCAAATAGAAGAGTCTCAAAAAGCCTTAGTGCAGCTTAAGAAACCAACAGTTTAGGCTGAAGAAGAGCAAGGAAGTCAAGTTTGGGAGATGTTCTTTGATGGAGCATGTTCCAGGGAGACTGCAGGAGCAGGGGTGGTGCTGATATCTCAAAAACAAGAAAGCATTCAACTGTCTTTTAAGCTGGCCTTCCAAGTCACAAACAATATAGTAGAGTATGAGCCTCTGATATTGGGACTGAATGCAGCAATAGACAGAGGAATCAAGAACATAAAGGTGTTTGGAGATGCTGATTTGATCATTCAGCAAGTAAATAAAACATTTCAAGCAAAGCACCCAAGGCTGCAAGCATACAGAGATGAGGTATGGAGACTCAAAGATTCTTTTGATATTTTTGTTGCTCATACATCTCTAGAGCCAAAAATCAGCTTGCTGATTATCTTGTCGTGTCTACTAGCATGTTTATCCCTTCCATGCCTCCCAGACTAGTTTATGAAGTCCAAATGAGATATAAACCATCCTTGCCTGATAATGTCCAGAATTGGAAAGTTTTTGAAGATGATGATGAAATAAATAGGTTCTTGCAAGTCATTGATGAATTTTCTGATATGCAAATTGACCAAGAGAATGAAGCCTTGCAGGAAAGTCCCAAATCACAGCTTAGAAATAAAATTGGTAAAAGTAGCATCATCCAATTGCCCAGGAATAACATACCTAAGGGTCTAATTCCTTTAGAAAGACTGTTTGACCAGAATGATGTGCCTTACAAGGCTACCCAAAAAGGAGACCAATCTACAGTCTGTAAGCATGATATAGGGAGTCCAAGTTAGCCTAGATATATAAATATGTCTACTAATTTGTCTGTTGACGAAAGCTCAAAATACTGCAATTTAATGAAGCAATTTGCTGATGTCTTTTCCTGGGAGTATAGTGACCTGAAAACATATGATAAAAAGATCATTCGGCATAAAATCCCTTTAGAAAAAGACACTATTCCCTTCAAACAGAAGCTGAGATCAATAAATCCCATGCTCCTCCCTCTAATCGAAAAAGAAATCAAGAAATTGCTCGCTGCCAAAATCATAGTTCCTCTCAGATATTCCAAGTGGGTAACCAATCTAGTAGTGGTGAGGAAGAAAAGTGGAGAAATCAGACTCTGTGTTGATTTCAGAAACTTAAACAAATGCTCAAAGAAAAACAATTACCCTCTACCCAAGATGGAGCATTTGTTGCAGAAGGTCTTGGGAGCCAAAGTGATGTCTTTCATAGATGGATTTTCAGGCTTTAATCAGGTTGTTGTACATCCAGATGACCAAGAGAAGATTTTGTTCACCACTCCTTGGGGCACTTTTATGTATGCCAAGATGGCTTTTGGATTGATGAATGCTGGAGCCACCTTTCAGAGAGCTACGGATATAGCTTTTGTGGGAGAGAAGAATAAGTTTGTCCTTTTCTACCTTGATGACATTACAGTATACTCCAGCATCCATCAAGATCATTTGCAACACTTGGAAAAAGTGTTTCTGAAGTGCAGAAGGTTTGGGATTTTAGTCAATCCTAAAAAGTCACAATTTTTTTTAGAAGAAGGCAAGCTGTTAGGACATATTGTTTCTGCTGCAGGTGTCCGAATTGACCCAGAAAGAGTCAAGGCCATATAGAATTTGTCTGTCCCGAGGTCAAAGAAGGATATTCAGTCCTTTCTGGGCAAAATAAATTTTGTGAGGTTTATACCAAATTTTGCAGAACTTGTGAAGAATATTACCTCCATGTTAGAAAAGGGGTCAGAAATCAAATGGACTAATGTAGCAAGAAAATCTTTTGATTCCATTAAAAAATATATTATGGAGGCTCCCACTCTAATAAGTCCAGATTACAACAAGGAGTTTCGTATATTCTCATTTGCCTCTAAAGACACCCTTGCAACAGTATTATTGCAAGCAGATGAAGAAGGCTCAGAGCATCCGGTGGCATTTTTCAGCAAGACCTTAAGGGATGCTGAGTTGAGGTATGATATTATTGAGAAACAAGCATATGCTCTTATCAAATCTTTGAAAGCTTTCAGAGTTTATATTTTGCATTCCAATATAATTTCATATGTACCCTCTGCTGCAATAAAAGATGTCTTAACACAACATGATGTTGATGGAAGAAGGGCTAGATCAATTGCAAAGATGATTGAGTTTAATATAGAATTGAAGCCCACCAAGCTTGTCAGAGGTCAGGGTCTTGCCAGATTGTTAGCTGAAGAAAATTGCAGATCATTGGACATTAATCTCATGTGATCGAATTCAGAAAATGGTCAAAAATAAATAGCAGCTGAACCAGAGAAAAGACAGATAGTGGCCGAAAATCTAGCTTCTTGTGATTGGTATTTTGAAATAGTTAAATTCTTATTGAAGCTAGAAATTCCTCCCAGCTTTACTCCAAGTCAAGCCAGAACTATTAAGCTTAGAGCAACTAGATATTACATCAATGAAAATCTTCTCTATTGGACGGATCCATCGAGAGTGCTTTTAAGGTGTCTGGACAAAGAACAAGCTAAAGAAATTATGCAGCAATTTCATTCCAGCATGTGTGGAGGACACCATTATTGGAAGACAACATCCCACAAGATTCTCAGGCTGGATATTATTGGCCCTCCTTATTTTCTTATGTATTTTCATTTGTTAAGTCTTGTGACAGGTGCCAAATATTTGAAGGGAGACAGCAGTTGAAGTCCCTGCCCTTGAAACCAATACATGAAAAATCACCTTTTCAGCAGTGGGGCTTGGATTTCATTGGAGAAATCAATCCACATTCCAGTGGCCAACAAAGATGGATATTAGTAGCCACCGATTATTTCACTAAATGGATTGAAGCAATCCCTACCAGGAAGGTTGATCATAATGTGGTCATGAAGTTTTTAACAGAGAATATTTTCACCAGGTTTGGTTGTCCACATAAACTAATCACAGATAATGCAGTAGCCTTCGGAGCAAAAGAATTGGTGGACATGTGCAATTCAATGGGCATTAAACTGGTTCATTCCACCTCCTATTATCCTCAAGGTAATGGTCTAGTAGAATCTTCCAACAAGAGTTTAATAAGGATAATTAAGAAACTGTTGGATGATAGCAAAAAGAATTGGGATTCTAAGCTCAAATATGCACTCTGGGCTTGCAGAGTGACCATTAAGAGATCCACAGAGAATTCTTCATTCAAATTGGTGTATGGCACAGAGGCAGTATTTCCAATCCAGCTTATGCTCCCTGTGGCAAAGTTCCTACAACCAAAACAGGATGAGGAAGAAGACATGGCAAAAAGGATCACGGATTTAACAGAGATACATCGAATCAGAGAACAACTTGTTGAAAAGTCTACAACACATTAAAAAAAGATCAAGGATGCACTGAAAGAAAAGAAAGGAAACCATGGGAAATTTGATGTTTTCTAGACAGGGCCTTTCATCATTTCTCAAATCCAAGGGAACAATACCTTCCTACTACAAAGTATGGGAGGAGAAGCAGTTTTTGATGGCCCAGTCAATGGGAATTTTCTGAAAATTTATCTTGTTTAAGGTCTTTTGACCTTAAAATTGTAAATATTTTATTTTTATCAGCTTTAGTGTAGGTTCAGTCAGACTCCATGCCCAATGGAACTCTAGGAAGTTTGGCTAATTTGTTTTCATTAGGAAGGCATTGATCTGCATATTCCTGAGACCTCACAGGGAGGATCTCATCCCCAGAAGGAGCCAGTGTTAGCTCTGCTACATACTTCAATTTTTGATAGATAGAATGCAGGTCTGACTGGGTGTTATGCTCCGGAATGGCAGATCGCAGTAGCATTCTCCTCCATTCTCCTTCATTTCTCCTACACTCTTATAACTCCCCCTACCCCTGTTTTCCTTGGTTTTCCACCAAAACCCTATGTAAGCCCCTGTTCAGTCTATCCCCTCAGCACTAAAGTTTGAACCCATATGACTATATTCATGTGACCGCGCACCATAACTTGTCGTTTTCCCGTCACATCAATAAAAAGGTGCATGAGCAACATCCATCGTCCGATCGTCCGTTGCATGATCCTACGACATTCGTGCTTCCCGCTCCCATAACCTGCACGTGCATTAACCCGTGGGGAAAGTGGTTTCCCGCCCATCACATCCGACACGCGTCACTCACCAACTCACATCGCTTCCCCTGTGTACGAACTCTGCCATCCCCTGAAAGCGGTGCGGGTAATACTGCTTACCGCCTATCCCCTCTTGTTAACCCCCGCGTACTTTCGATCCCCGATGACCGTTGGATCTGCCCATATGAGATCCAATGGTCCTCATCTATCCCGCACTCACATCTCTCGATAGCCACTGCTAATTAATCTCTTCCGCCCATTAACTCGATCCAACGGTTGTTGTTTACTCCTGATCCTGCTCATTTGTTCGCCATGCAGTCTTCATGTCCATAACCATCCTATACACCCAAAGAATGAAGTGATCAACTACCTGTACCTGGTGCAGTTACTCTTCCAACAACTGCATTCAAAAGCACTATGGCCGAGAAGAAAAGGACGATCCTCGAGCAGTTAAACGCCTTCAACAATTATGGAAATTTATTCATACATCACTTCGCCTACTCCAGGAGGACAACAAAGTACCAAAGAATGTCAAATATATTCATTAAAACAGTAGATTGTAGCAGAGATTCATATCATATAGTTAATGTGGTTGGTGGCCCATTTTGACCCCTCCACGCATAGGATAGTAGATCATTTTTGTAAACAAACTCTATATAGACCCAGAAGATAGATGTAGTCTGAGATGATGGTTGATGGTGTTGGCTCTAATGTAAGATTAAACTTCTGGAGACTGTAACTACTATGATACTTGCAGCGCCTAGTCTTCATTTTCAGCTAATACAAGCTTCTTTTGTTGTTAATTGCTCACTTTCCGCTTATATTTTGTTCTAGGCTGTGCCTGTTATGCATTTGTCTTGAATTCTTGATGTTTTGCATTAGAGGGGCTATCATCCTACCTCTGTGTTAAAGTCTTTTTTATTTCAGTGAATGTATTATTTAGGTTTCTGTTTTCTTAGTGACAGAGAGTTGTCATCCTGTCTGTGCATTAAGAAACAGAGTTGTAGACCTTTTAACTGGTTGCAGCCAGCCATCATAGGGTCCTGTGCATCTGCTGCTGTGGTTAGTATTCTCGATATCCACTTAATCCTAAAACTATGAGTAGTTGGTGGTTAAAAGCCTTGTAGTCTGATGGTGTTCACCCATGTCTAGGGTTAAGCATAGTAGAAGTGGTTATCTGGCTTGAATATGCATCATACCTTCCATTAATCCAATTTCCAACATTTTTGTTGAGTTTGTAATGTTCCTGAGCATCTCCGATATACAACCTAGGAGAGTTTCTTGGGGTGATAACAGGCCCCTTTGATGATCTGCTGCTACTTTTCAAATTGCTGCAGGGCGTCCATGGTGACATCTCTAACTGTGTCACCGATTTCATATAAGTCACCCTCTGTCAATGTGATAGAGTCTAGCAAGGTCTTGGTCACCTTGGATTTATTTTTGGACCCTCCCTTCTCCAGCTCTCTGGGGCACTTAATGCAGGTGGACGTCTCCTGAAGGTCCACGTCATGCTGCTCTGTGTCCTCCTCTTTGCTCTTAGGTGGAGGCAACTGTGCACCTTTGTTAGAGCCATGATCTATGCCACCTGCGTATTTTCCTGCCTCATTTCCTGTCTGTTCTACCTGGGCATTCTCAGTGGCCTCCTTCTTCCTGTTTTCGACTAGCTGCACCATCTTCAACATGGGCTCTTCTTGTTCTTCTATGCGGTGGACTTGCTTCCACCCATTGCCAAGTCTGTGGTAGTGCGCCACTTTTCCGGCCATTTATCAAGCACTACATCCATGGTGTCATTTGTGGCCAGGTAAGGAAAGTTGTACCACTTCTGTGTAGGGTCCTTTCGCACCTTAATAGATACGCGATGGAAATCAGTTTTGAACTCAGCATAGCTCTATAGATTAGTGTATATCGTGGGTGAAAATCATGGCTTGCAATTGATGGCTGTCCTGATATTCATTTCCATCAAGATCCAAAAGATCTTGCTATCTCGAACTCACTCCGCGTCCTTGGTCACAAACAACAAAGTGTACTTCACTACTTTAGGAAGCTTCGATGCGACTCAAGGGAATTGGCTCTCCTCTGGTAGCTCCCATGCTACCAGCACAATCAATAGCAAGAGCCACAAGTAGTGGAATGTCTTTCTCTACTTTTGCGCTTCGTGAAAGTTTACCAGGAACTCTCCACGAAAGTAGTTCGACCGATTAAACTAGACTCCTTCCGTGCACTGCTGTACGAGTGCGATGACAAGTGCCAACACCGTGACACTTTCGCATCACCTTCCCTGCAAGAATCTGCATTTCCACATTCATAGTGGGGTCGCATATGGTGGAGATAGCGTACTTGCACGGCTTCTTCACCAGCTTGAATTTATCCTTCATTGACTCTGCGATCACCTGCTCGCCACCCTTACTGCCAAAGATCATAACTGGATTTTGGCCTATATACAACAGGTGCATTATGCAGTGAATCAACATATCTATGGTGGGTATAGCCTCCTCGAGCCACAGACACCCACCATGCACCAAGCACAGTAGCTGCTTGATGACCAATACTGTCACTCAACTCCCTCTGCGCTATCACGGACCTAGTGACACTTCCTTGCTTTGCATCATTCGCCAATCATGTAGCTCCCCAACCCAGGCAGTGTAATTTATAGTCCCGTGCCTCCTTTCAGATACCTAGAGTGCTAATACTATGCTACCTTCATTTAGTCACATGGTCTAACTGTCGGTGTATGGATTCAAGTGGCTGCCATTCACCTTTCCTGGGAAGGGTTCTCCATTCAATTTGACTAGCTGTACCACTCCTCAATCGGTAATCTCCTTAATAACATAAGGACCTAACCAGTGCATCCTGAACTTCCCTGGAAATTTATCAAACTTACTATCATATAGCAAAACCAGCTCATTTACCTTGTGTAGCTCGATGTGTCGATCATGTCATAACTTTTCGCGCTGCTTTTGGACCTGCTTGTGAAATCTAGCCAAAAATATTTCTTCCTCCAATTCATCTAACTATGCGAGGCTCTCCTATAGGGCTCTTTGATCCGTCATTTTCATGAAGCTGCTATGTGCAAACTAGGTACAATGTATTCCATAGGCATTACCACTTCCATACCATAGACAAGCCTAAAAGGGGTTTGTCCAGTCAACTTCTTGCATGCCGTTCAATAAGCCCACAATACTGCATGTATGTGTAGGTCCAAATCACTTCACTGAGCATTGCAAAGCTTGGTCACCGCGTTTTCAAGCACTTTGTTGAATGCCTCCACTATCCCATTATCTTGTGGGTGATAAGGTGTGCTCTTCTGGTGCTATACCTGAAATGCCACTGTCAGTGCCCTGATCGTCTCATTCAGGAAGTGCGTACCCTAATCACTCATCAAGATCTTCAAACATCCAAATTGCGTTAGTACATGAATAAATAGGAACTTCGCAATAGGCACACCGGTGCAATCCTTCACCGGCTATGATTCTGCCCAACGAGTCAAATACTCCATTGTGGTGATAATGTACCTTGCTCACGTCTTTCCTTGTGGATGAATGGGTCCTACAAAATCTATCATCCACTTCTCGAAGGGTTGCAATGTCATTTGTGGATTCAAAGGCATCTTATCCCTTCACGATGGTTTTCCAGTCCTTTGACACACATCGCACTCCTTGCAATATGATTTTGACTCCTAGTGAAGGGTTGGCCACCACAACCCTGCGTGTAGAATCTTCTGCGCAGTTTCTGTCCTTGCATAATGGCCTCCAGTGGCGCCCCCATGAGCGTTTGCAAGGATGCAGCTTCTTTCGAACTCAGATACATACCGTCACAATATCCCATCAGTCCCCATCTTGTACAGATGCCCAGCAATGACAGAGAAATATGTCACACACACCACTAATTCCTTCTTTTGCTAGACAGTATCCTTCTGGAGCAATTCCTATTGTTAGGAAGTGTATTATATTCTCAATATGACCATCCGCAATCTTCACTGCAAATAACTGCGTGTCAGGCAATCCTTCTTCCATGTTACTAGGTTCCTCCCCTGTTTCGATGTGCGATAGGTGGTCTGGTCTCGCGTTCAATTGTCTAGGCTTCAAAACCACTTCAAAATCATATTCCTGGAACAATAATAGCCACCTACAGATTCTCCCCCCAACACAGGCTTATTGACTAGGTACTTCAACGCGGAATGATCCATATATATCTTAAAATGGCGTCCCAACAAGTAGTTGTTGGGTTGTGTTATATTCTTTCCACGACTATTCCACGTAGTTAACCGGGGGGTTAGAGGGGGGTGGAGTGCCCCCTTCGTTGCACCGATTGTGTAGCGGGGGGGTCATAGGGGGTTTGAGGGGTGTAGGTAACCCCCCTCTATGGGGTCCGGGGCAGCGTCTTGGAAAATTTTGGTTTTGGACCCTATGTTAGGTTGGGCGGACCCACCTATGGTTTTGTGCATGATTTTCGAACATGGTTTTGGACACAATGGTTTTCAGTCCATGGTATTCAATGCTTCGACATGTATAAATGTGTATTGTAACATTGAAAGGAAAATGATGAAAAATCAAGCTGGTAGTCTCGGTTTTGGGATCAAAGGGAGAATCTCTGTGTATATGTGTTTTATGTGTTATGCTCTCACATTGTTTATTTTCTGTGTTTTAGAATTCATATGCAGGTAATTTCTATACAGGGTTAAAACCTACATTTGGTATCAGAGTTGTTTTGGATTCAAGGGGATCCCTTTGTTGCTGAGGGGTTTTTCTTGGGCCTGTGATAGACCTTGTTTAGCGGGAGATCTGCAAGATCAATTCTAGTGGTGGAAGAAGATGGTGAGCAATGGAAAGATACATATTGAGAAATTTAATGGTCAAAGTTTTGAGTTATGGAAACTCAATATGGAGGATCTATTGGTGGATAATGATCAGTGGGTCATGGTAGATCCAACTACTAGGCCAATGGGAGTGCCTGATGAATAATGGAATAAGTTGGATCGGAAGGCTAAGAGCACAATATGATTGTGTATCTCAGATTCAGTATTGTTGAATGTATTTGGGGAAGCTACGGCTAAGGCTTTGTGGGATAGGTTAGGGGCTTTGTACCAATCTAAGTATCTGGTGAATAAACTGTTCCTGTGGAAAAAGTTGTATAACCTCAGGATGAAAGATGGAGGCTCAGTGAGAGAGCATCTGAATGCATTTAATACTTTGGTAAGTCAGTTATTATCTATTGATATTGAAATTTCAGATAAAAATAAGTGCATCAGTTTGTTGTGTTCTCTACTAGATTCATGGGATAGTCTGGTTATTGCAATAGGTTGCAATACAACTACCTTGCAGTTTGATGAAATAGTCTCATCCTTGGTGACGGAGGAGATGATATAGAAAAATATGGAGAGCCAGAATGGTGATGCCTTGTCTATACAAGGATGGTCCCAGAATAGAAACAAAAATAACTCATCGAGTGGGAGATCTAAATCTAGAGGGAGATCTAAATCTCCAGGAAAACCTGTAAAGGTGGCGTGCTAGAAATGTGGAAAGGAAGGGCACTACAAAAGGAACTATAAATCTAAAGCTCCTGATAAAGGAAAGGGATCTGATGATGCTCCTTCTGCAGAGGTGAAAACCACCTCATATGAAGGTGGGGATGTGCACTTGGATTCTTCAAGTACACATGTAGATCATGAGGCATGGTTGAATGACTCAGGTGCATCCTTTCACTTCACTCCCCATAGAGAGTGGTTTTGTGAGTATGAGAAATACGATGGGGGTGATGCCTTCTTAGGGGATGATTGGAAGGCTAGAATTTTTGGTCGTGGAAAAGTAAAGTTGAAGTTGTAAGGTGGAAGGGTTAGAGCACTTCCGGGTGTTCTGCATATTCTTGCATTGACCAAAAATATAATTTCTGTAAGCAAGCTGGATGATGCAAGTGTAAAAACATTGTTCGAGAAGGATACCTACAAGATGGTTCAGGGAGCATTGGTATTGATGTGGGGAGTTCGGATTGGAACTCTGTACAAGTTGCAAGGTAGCACTGTTGTTGATGGGTGCAACAACTCTGTGGTTCTTGAAAGTGGAGCAGAAAATTTAGTGGTCTCTGGAGAGAAGACCATGTTGTAGCATCAAAGGCTTGGACATATTGGAGAGAAGGGCCTTCGAATACTTCATGGTAAAGGTATGAGTAATAGCTCTCTAGATTTTGATTTCTGTGAAAATTGTGTATATGGGAAGCAGAATCGGGTGAGTTTCCTCTCCGGTGGTAAGAGGACGAAACAAATATTAGAGCTTGTGCACAGTGATGTGTTTGGACCTGTGAAGGTTCCATCACTGGGTAAGTCTGTGTATTGTGTATCATTTATAGATGACTTCTCAAGGAATACATGGATATATTTCCCTAGGAAGAAATATGAAGTCTTTGACAGGTTTAAAGAATTTAAGGCTTTGGTGGAAAACCAGATAGAGAAGAAGATAAAGGTGCTAAGGATAGATAACGGTGGAGAGTTTTGCAGTAAGGAATTTG
>APFE030108550.1:52201-63482 GCA_000404065.3 Pinus taeda
CGATGGTTTTCGGTCCATGGTTTTGGACACGATGGTTTTCGGTCCATGGTATTGGATGCTTCGACATGTATAAATATGTATTGTAACATTGAAAGGAACATAATAAAAAAAATCAAGCTGGTAGTCCTGGTTTTGGGATCCAATGGGAAATCTCTATGTATACGTGTTTTATGTGTTATGCTCTCGCATATTTATTTTTCCTGTGATTTAGAATTCGTATGCAGGTAATTTCTGTACGGGGTTAAAACCTACATAGCATGCATTGGCACACCCTAGCACCTGACACATCTTGGCATGTCACCCTAGAACTTTAGCATTCCTTTGCACTACCTAGAATACCTTGTCACTCTCTCCTTAGCACACTTAGAGCTTGTTGACACTCATGGTCCCAAACTTTTATTCATTCATTTCCATGCATTTTGGCCTAGTTCTCCCTTGTGTTCCCTAGCACTCCTTAACACTCCTTGGCATGTGTTGGTACACCCTAGGACCTAGGGCATCTTGGCATGTCACCCTAGCCTCTAGCATGCCTTAAGATCGCCTAACATACCTTGTCACTCCCTCCTTAATACACCTAGAACTCACTGACACCTCCAATTACAAACTCTTATTTGTTCATTTCTATGCATTTTGACATAGTGCTCCCTTGTGTTTCCTTGGCACAATTAGCTAACACTTAATTGCATGCATTGGCACATATTGGTTGCATGCCACCCAACACTCTAGCATTCCGTACCACTACCAAGCATGCCTTGTCACTCCTTCTTAGCACACTTGGAACTCATTGACACTCCTTGTCACACACTCTTATTCATTCATTTCCATGCATTATGACCGAGTTCTCCCTTATGTTTCCCTAGCACTCCTTAACACTCCTTGGCACACTTGGAACACCTTGACACTTGGCACACCTTAGTATGCTTTCCTAGCACTTTATTATGCCTTGGCACTACCTAACATACCTTGTCATTCCCTCCTTAGCACACCTAGAAATTGCTAACACTCCCTATCACACACTCTTATTCATTCATTTCCATGCAATTGAAACTAGTCCTCCCTTGTGTTTCCTTGACACTCAGTAGCATGTGTTGGTGCCACACCCTATCACCTATCACATCTTGGCATGCCTTAGCACTTGGAATGTCTTGGCATGCCTTACATGTCTCGGAACTTTCTAGCATGTGTTAGCACTTCCTAGCATTCCTTGCACGCCTTGGCACTCCCTAGTTGTCATGCCCTCATAGATAGCCTTACTATTTTTGCAACTTGGGAACCCAACCAAGTCATTGAAAAATAGTGTTGTCCATAGCTATCCTAAAGTATCCCTTTTTCTAAAACTTCTTTGTTCATCCCCTTATCGCAATCATAGGCTTACCTCTTGTAAGTCCTATTATGAAATTCTCATAACATACTTTTTCCTTGGGACACCTGGAATTCACTAACACTCCTTGGAAGGCACCCTTATTTGTTCATTTCCATACACTTTGACCTAGTTCTCCCTTGTGATGCCTTGACACTCCCCAACACTCTTCGACATGCATTGACACTATCTGGCATGTGTTAGCTTGCATTTTCATTCCTTGACATGCCCTAGCACTCCTTAGCTATCATGCCCTCATAACTACCCTTCCTTTTTTAAAGACTTGGGAACCAACCAAGTCCTAGCTCGACTACAAAATATTGACCAAGTTACAGTTACTACGACTATATTATGCCTTGTTCACCTAAGAATGACCTTTAGCTTATATTAGGCTACTCATGTCTAGTCTTAACTCATCCCACTTAACAAGTTACAAAGTCAAGGCTCATGTCCAACCATGGCCATAAGACAACTAAGAAACATAGTTTACATCTTGACATGCCACAGCACTTGGCATACCTAACAATCCCTTGGAACTATGTGGCACATGTTGGCATCCCCTCCATTCCTTGGCATGCTTTAGCACTCCCTAGCACACCATAACACTCCTTGACATGCCCTGACACTCTTACATGCCTTGGTGTTGCCTATCATATATCTTTTTCACTCCCTCACATGCTTGGAACTCGCTGACACTCCCTATTACACACTCTTATTCGTTTATTTCCATGCATTTTAAACTAGTTCTCCCTTGTGTCTTTTTCACACTCCGTAGCACGCATTGGCACTTTCACATCTTGGCATGTTGCCCTAGCACTCTAGCATTCCTTGGCACTACCTAGCATACCTTTTCACTCCCTCCTTAGCACACCTAGAACTCATTGACACTCCTTGCCACACACTCTTATTCATTCATTTCCATTCATTTGAAACTGGTTCTCCCTCATGTTTCCCTGGCACTCCATAACACTCCCTGTCATGCATTGGAACACCCTAGCACCTAGCACATCTTGGCATGTTGTACTGGCCTCTAACATGCCTTAACAATGCTTAGCATACCTTATCACTCTAGACTTAGCACACATAGAACTCTCTAACACTTCCGGTCACAAACTCTTAATTGTTCATTTGCATGCATTATTTTCACCTATTGCTCCCTTGTGTTTCCCTAACACTCCTTAACACTTCTTGGCACATGTTGGCACACATTAGCACTTGACACATGTTGGACGCATGCCACTCTGGCAAACTAGCATGACTTAGCACTACCTAGCATACCATGTCACTCCCTCCTTAGCACACCTAGAACTCACTGACACTCCTTGCCACACACTCTTATTCATTCATTTCCATGCATTTTGACCTAGTGCTCCCTTGTGTTTCCTTGGCACTCCCAAACACTCAACACACATTATCACACCTTGGTATTCTTCCCTAGCACTCTAGCATGCTTTGGAATTATCCAGCATATCTTGTCACTCCCTCCTTAGCACACCTGGAACTCATTAACACTTCATTTCCATCAATTTGAAACTAGTGTTCCCTTTTCTTTCCTTGACACCTAGCCCTAACATTCCCTAGCATTTGATCACCCCACACCCTAGCACTTGGCACATCTTGGTGGGCCTTAGAACTTGGCATGTATTGGCATGTTTAACATGCCTTGGAACTGCATAACATGTGTTAGTACATCAACATTCCCTAGCACACCTTGGCACTTTGTAGCTATCATGCCCTCATAGATAACCTTACTTTTTTTGTGGCTTGGGAACCCATCCAAGGAATTGGAAAAACAATGTTGTGCCCAACCCAAAGTCTCCCTTTGTTTGAAACTACTTTGTCTAATCCCTTATCGCAATCATAGTCTTGCCTCCTGCAAGTCCTATTATGAACTTCTCCTCACACACTTCATCCTTGGGACACCTAGAATTTGTAGACACTCCTTGGCACACACTCTTATTCATTCATTTCCATGCATTTTGACCTAGTTCTCCCTTGTGATTCCCTTATTGAAAAGTGTAACTAGGTTTGGTCTTCATAATGACATGTGTAATTGTGATTTTATGTAATTAATGTAAATAAGAAACTAAAATTATTTTTGTAATGCTTGAATCATGGGTTTCATGATCAAGGAATTTTATTTTTAGTTAAATCTCCCATAGTGAGCTATTAGGCTTGGTAATCAAGCCATAAAATTCATAGAGTCAATGTCAAATATTGAAGACCCATTTTGGGTATGTAATCCATTGTAAAAGAAATTTTATTAGCCCTCCAAGACCTTGTCACAATCTCTTCTTCCTGTTGGCCTAAAGATGCTTCCAGAATGTCAAATTAGCTTACCTATATCACAAGTCAACTTATTTTGATGGATGAAACATTATATATAGGGAAACTCGACCTCCATTTGTGGAGAATCAAATCTAGTTAAGTAAGTCTGCAATAAGAAGTGCGAAGATAACGAATGAAGAGAAGGAAATGAAAAGTGAGTATTTTGGTTTTGTTTATGGGTATATTTTAGGGCTAATACCTCCACCAATACGAAGGAAGGAAGAACTATCTACTGCAGAAAAGGTTGAAGGTGTTGCTGTTGTCCAAGAAGTCAAATCAAGGAAGACGATAAGCAAGGTTACAAGGTGAATTATAATAAGAGGTCATACCATCCAAGTGAAAAATATCAAGGTTCAAAAGGTTGGTCAACCACACACACTAAGGTTTCTGTAGGAGGTTCAAGAACTACAGATCTGATCCAAGGAACAAAAATTTGAATGATAGCCGAGTTATTGAAGAAAGAAGCTTGGTCATCATTGAGTCAAGGAAAAATAAGATAGTTGAATCAATGAGGCTTTCGACTTGATCATGTAAAGGTCATTGATTCAAGGGTCTAGGTCAAGCTATTGGTATTCGTCAATTGAAGTCTCTATAAGAAGAAGAATTCATTTGGGTTTTCCTCTCATTTTGAAAAGGTTTTGGCCCTCGTTGATCACCTATTCTTTGTGTCTCTTGTCTCCTGATTGTTTATGCATTAGTAGTTATTTCATGAAGAGGAACACTATAATAATCCAAGTAAAGAGAAGATCTTAATATTAAGAAGTAAAAATAATTCATAAGAAATTATCATAAGAAGAGAAATCACCTAATTACTATGCCCTATATTTCTCAACAACCCTGGCACTCTCTAACACTCCTCAGTATGCATTGAAATTGTCTAGCATGTGTTAGCATGCCTTTTCATTCCTTGGCATGACCTGACACTCCTTAGCTATCATGCCCTCACAACTACCCTTACTTTTCTTTGGGACTTGGGAAACCAACCAAGTCCTTCTTCGACTACAACATCTTGACCAAGTTATGGTTACTACAACTAGATTAGTCCCTGTTCACCTCAGAATTGACTATAACTCATCTTAGGCTACTCATGTCCAATTTCAACCAATCCCACTTAACAAGTTACAAGTTAGTAAGTCAAGGCTCATGTCCAAGCGTGACCATAAAATAATTAAGCAATATAGTTTACAACTTGACATGCCATAGAACCTTGCACGTCCAACAATCCCTTGTCACTATGTGGCATGTGTTAGCACCCCCTGCATTCCTTGGCATGCTTTGGCACTCATTAACACACCTTACCACTCACTGACATGCCTTGACACTCTAGCATGCCTTAGTACTTCCTAGCATATAACCTTGTCACTCCCTCCTTAACAAACCTGAAAGTCACTGACACTCCCTATCACACATTATTATATATTAATTTCCATGCATTTTGAAATAATTCTCCCTTGTGTTTCCATGGCACTCCCTAACACTCCCTGACACACATTGACAACTCTGGCACCTGACACATCTTGTTATGCCACCTTGCCACTCTATCATTCCTTTGCACTACCTAGCATACCTTCTCACTCACTCCCTAGCACACTTAGAACTCACTGACACTCCCTGTTATACACTCTTATTCATTCATTTCCATGCATTTGAAACTAGTGCTCCATTGTGTTTCCCTGGCAATCCTTGTCATGCATTGGCACACCCAGACACCTGGCACATATTGGCTTGTTTCCATGGCCTCTAGACTACCTAACATACCTTTTCATTCCCACCTTAGCACATATGAAACTCACCGACGCTTCATGTCACAAACTCTCATTCATTTATTTCCATGCATTAATTTGACTTGGTGCTCCCTTGTGTTCCCCTTGCACTCCCTAGCACTTCCTAGAACACATTGGCACACCCTAACACCTAGCACATCTTGGACACATGATGCCCTATTACTCTAGCATGCCTTAGCACTGACTAGCATACCATGTCACTCCCTCCTTAGCACATCTAGGACTTGCCAACACTCCCTCTCACACACTCTTATTCATTCATTTCTATGCATTTTTACCTAGTGCTCCCTTGTGTTTCCCTAGCACTCACTAACACTCCTTATCAAGCATTGGCACACCTTAGCACTTTGAACATCTTGGCATGCTTTCCTAACAATCTAGCATTCCTTGGCACTGCCTAACATACCTTATTACTCCTGTTGGAAATACTGAGAGGGGGGGGGGGGGGGGGTGAATCAATGTCCCCTCTCAATATTTTCTTTCAATTGTTACTTTTACTAGTTAGATCACTTATATTTAAAACACAAAATGAACAATAGGAATAAATTATTTTATGAATATAATATTTACAATGAATCAAGTACAATATAGATAGGGCTCCAACCATAGATGAATACACCTAAGCTCCAACCTGGTATATGCCAAGCACCTACTTGGACTTTCCAAGGCACCGACCCCAAGGACTCTAATCCTATGTCTGCTTCAGGCACCGACCCCAAGGACTCTAATCCTATGTCTGCTTCAGGAACCGACCTAGTTTCTTGAGGACTCCGATCCTTTAGGGCTCCAACTCTATCCTTCAAGGCACCAAGCACCAACCCTATCAGTTTTGGGGCACTGAACCCAAGGACTCCAATCCTTTATCTTCTTCAGACAACAACCTAGATCCTTGAGGACTTCAATCCTCTAGGGCTCCAACCCTATTCTCCAAGGCACCGACTTTGTTGTTCGAGGCTACAAACTCTAAATACAAGTAGATTCTCAACACATTAAAGATCATCAATTGAAGGAAATATAAACAAGCATACAAGTAACACCGATGTTTTTGGACTAATGTCCCCGGAAAAACCCAATGCAAGAAAACCAATGCAACTATCTGAGGGTTTGATTTATTAAGTAGTTTCAAAATACAATCTGCGTGCCAAATCCAGCTCACCTAACAGAGAAAAATCTCGGTAGTAGTACCTCTCTACTTGGAAGTAGATATTTTGGTTGAAACCCCAGAGAAACACTCCGACAACTTCACATCTCGAATCTGCCCCACGAAACCCCAACATCAGCCTCTAGGGACTGTGTTAGCCTCTCTTTGGCCCAGTGTTAGACCAAAATCACTCTAGCTTGGCTTACGTCAGCCTCTAGAGGCACTGTGTCAGCCCTCTAGCCCTCTGCATCACCCACACTGGCTCTCTGAGGCACTGCGCAGCTCCTGGCTGCCTCTGCGTGAACCCTTGGATGCTTTTGTGTCCCTCTCTTTGGCTACTGCGTTGATCCTCCCAGTGTTATCTCTGCCTCTTTGCTTCTGTATTCACTTCCCCTCAGCTGCAACTCTGATCACTCTCTCAACTTTCTCAGCAAACCCAACCCCAAAAATTCGAAATCTTGACCTCTTGGTGTGTTCTCCAAGTGATCCTCAAGCCTCCTCTTATACTTTTTTTGTTGACAAATCAACGACTAAGATTAGATCTTGTTTGATCCATGTCTTTTGGACCATTCTAACATAGTTTTATATTAATTCACATTAATATTTTATTTTTCCTAAGTTTAGACTTAGGGACTCCATTAAAAATATTAATTATTTTAATATCTCCCAAATTGTTTATAATCTTCCAAACCCTTTTTGGGTATTGGATATCTCATGTGCCTTAGCCTCTCCACCAATTTTCATGGCTAGATCACATCTGATGTTACCCCAAATCAACATAGAGGTGTTATTTACTTTTATTGGGGAAGGCAAAAGAGGAAAATGGTTTTCATCTTTCAAAGTATCTACTTTAATGGCCTGTTTTTGCCAAAATGTTGTGTGCAATTGGGCCTCAAACAAAAAAAAGGACCACTCAAACAACTTCAAGATTTGGGTTGATTTTTGAAAGTCCTAATTTTTCCCACATGTTTATACAGTAGGAATAGTTGACTCCACACCATGTTGCACAAGTTCTAAAATTATATACAAATCCAAAACAAGCACTGACTTTATTCACATGGGAAGCTCATAAACCAAAATTCCTGCACCACACAGAGGCGTACAGTTCTATGCTAGAAATTCTGGGGTCATCCCATATGTTCAATTCAATGATAGAAATTCTCGATCTAATGGAGAAAAAACACTATAAGCCTAATTCCCTGACTTTTATAGCAATTTGTTTGGCCTTTGGGTTTAGAGGAGTTATCTAGCAAGCTCCTCTAGCCCTGGAAGCGATGAAAGGATCTAGGTTTGTGCTAAATAACATGTGATACAATGGACCGATAACTCTACTACTAAATTATGGATTTCAGAGAGAAGCCATGGATGTATACAAGAAGATGATATCATGAGACTTGTACCCAACATGAAAAGTTATTTTGCACTTTTGAGTTCCTGAGAGGGAAGGGAGAAACAAGATAGGTATCAAATTTTTTTATAGAAATGCAAAGGCTGGGATTGAAGCCCATTGTTTACACCTTCACAATCTACATCAAAGTTCTAGGGAGAGCTGGGAGAGTCGATGAAGCATATGGTATGTTGAGACAAACGAAGACAGAGGGCTACGAATTGGATGTCATGGCCTTCACTACATTAATGGATGCTCTTTGCAATGATGGTAGATTTAATGAGGCAAGGGAATTGCTAAGTGAAATGAGGAGAAGAAAATGAAGGCCTGATTCTATCACATACGGTACTCTAATCCACAAGTAAGGTGATTTTGTAGACAACAATGTTGTCCAGGAGATTTGGAAGGAGATGGAGGATAATAGGTGTGTGCCAGATGTGATTACCTTCACTACTCTTATCAATTCCCTCTGCACAACAGGAAAAGTTGATGAGGCCTTTGGAGCATTGGATAAGATTGTTACGCAAAAATATCATCACCATGATTATTTGCAGTCAGTATGAGTCTTTCATCACTTATACTAGCCTCCTAAGCAAGTCTCAGACCTTAGCTCTTCATGTCAAGCTTTGCAAATGAGAGAAAGACATTGAAAATCAATATTACTCTGGTTCCGCACTTTCTCCTACTTTTACCTGCGGATCTGCACCCTTTGTTCATATTACCTGCGTACCTGCATGCTCTGTCTGTAAAGGGGTGGGTGCGTATCCATTTAAAAGTCAAAAAGGCGCAAGTTTATCCTAAAAAACTCACTTTTGGGTTAATTCTACATGTTTCTAGAAGGATTTTGACGTGGATTGTTCGATCCAAGGTGGTTCATGCATCCCAAAAGAGAAGGAGCTAATCCCTTGATAGGAGGAGCTATCCCTTTGAAGGAGGGCTTTATCCCTTTGAAGGAGGACCTAGTAACTTCCCTCCATTTCCCTATAAATTAAGGCATTGGGTCAATTGCTGGGGAGGTTAGAAGCTTAATATTTTGAGGATAAATGCTGATGGAATTGGGACTTCCTAGTCAAACTTGAGAGGAGAGATCAAATACCTTTTGGTTTCATTGGGAAGTGAGTGAAACTTGTCAAAGTAGAGGATACTTCTTGTCGGACCCTGGGAGGAGCTTGTACACCATCAAGGCATAGGTTGTAAAGTTCTTCTTCATTTGAATTAATACAATCAGATTCATTTTTCTCAACAAATTGTCTTATGTGGTTTGTTTCATAATCTCCTTGATCATTATGATGAATATGCTCTATGATATTGGCTTTTCAGGTGCTATTTAATTTGTTTGCTTGTTTGTGTTTGCAGAATTACACTTCAAGGAAGCTCATTTGGAGCGAGGGAGCGAGGCTTCCACAAACTTGCACTGGATCCAAGGTAGGCCTAAAACACTTGTTTTCCTTTGTTTTAATTGCATATTTAGAGAAAGATCATTTTTTATTGGTTTGCTTGTCACTAGATATCTTTAGATACTAGGAAGGTCGATCTTGTCCACAACCTCGACTCATTCCGCGTGACAAAATGGCGACTCCGCTGGGGACTTAATTGTTTTCCTTGTTTTTCTTTGACCTGGGAAACTTGCCTGTTTGTTTCTGTTTTTGGCTTGTTGTGTGTGGAATTGGGTGGATTTAGTGGATCTAGGTTTGTTTTGGCTTTCATAACTTTAGGAGAAGTCCGCACCCTGTGTTTGTATCACAGTGCGTACCTCTACGCATTTTTACTTTGCACACAGAGCGTGCACGCACCTGTGCAAACTCTGAGCTTGCGAACCCTGCTAAATTTTTGAAAAACATGATTTTTACTCTTTCAATTAGTTTTATCTTGGTTTAGGTGTTGTTATCCTCTACCCAGACCTGCATGTGACTTGTCAAAAGCTTTCCTTGGTCTAATTTCATTGGTGTTAGGGTTTTAGGTGAAATTCCTAGAAGTTTTGGTTGCCGGTCTTGATTTTCATTTTGGTCGTGTAGTAGCTCAGAGCTTAGAAGCTGTAGAAGCCTCAGATCACCTTGGTTTTTACTGGCCTTCTTATGAGTCTGACCATTTGCAAAATATACCTTTGTTGAGGAATCCATCTTATGTTTTCTCTTTGCGAAACTTCAAAAAAGCTTGTGTTAAAAGTTTGGATTTCATTTTAAAAAAAAGAAAACAAAAATTGGTTGTTTTTTGACTAATTTGTGATTCTGGACAAGTTAGTCCTTGATTTGCTTATAGCTGAGTAAAACATCCTTGAAAAAGACATCTTGTAAACTTTTACTTCAAATATTTTTTAAAGTTTATAGATCTCAAGATTTGCTTTGTCCATAGTTTTGAGTGTTTTATAAAAATAAAAAAATCTCTCTTTTGGAAAAAGTTTGTTTTTGTAGTATTTGAGCGTTTAAAAGAAAAGGGAAATTTTTGTGAATATAACTAGTTGTTTCGTTTTGAGTGCATTGGAAAAGACAAAAACTCTTCTTTTAATTTGTTAGTTAAGAAAGATTTGTGTTTACAAGCATTTGCATTCTCAAACTCGTTTCTAGCTAGAAGTTCATTGAAGGGAAAAGATTGCTTAATCATATTAAGTGCATTTTTTAGTGATTTCGGGTCGAGTCTTCACACCACGAGTTTCATCTCCGCACCTCTTGACTTAAAGAAAAACCAATAAAAATAATGCTTAAAGTAAAATCAATCTAGTAATCTTTTTATTTCTAGGGCTCTATTACACCAACATAACTTAGGCTAGTGTCTTGGAGTAGGGAGTAATTAACTCTCCAAGACAGTAAAACAAACAAGTAGCTGTATCTTGCGGTAGGGGAGAAATCCAATTGTTGCATCTATGCTCTGGGAAAGCTCCTCTTAAAGGAGAAGCACGAGATCGTGTCCGAACCAGTGTGGGAATCAATCCTTCCTCATTGGGAACGATGCCAGATATCCACGTATTAAAAACGGTAAACCTCAGATTAACCATTGTCGAGGAGCCTGGGGTCACTTGTTGGTAAACCTTGGTTTATGTCAAGGCGCCTTCAAGGGGATTGAGCTTGTTACTCTGCCCTTGCGTGCGTATCGGATTGTAGACTGTTCCCCCAGGTATATTTGTTTCTGTTGGTAACCATAGTGACCATATTCTATAGGATTCTTCCAAAGGTGACGGTGGCGGGAAGATCCCACTGTACCTGGACCAAACGTCGACTAGACTCACTTGGATTTTCTGGGGGGTTCTCTTCACTCGAGACGGTTAAGTGGAGAAACTTGTGCCA
>APFE030108554.1:0-60004 GCA_000404065.3 Pinus taeda
AACATTATTGACTTGTTGTTTATGGGAGTCTGTTTCAATCTTCTGAACAGAAACAGGTTCAGAATGATGACTCCATTGATGTAGTTCTTCTTGCTGTAGCTTTGTCTCAAGCTGCAAAAACTCAATATTTTCCTGTACATTATGTAGGCATGTATGAATGTCATAGAGAGTGTCTTTCCTGATTTGCACTGTGTTGTCAGCCGTTGATACGATTAGAGTTCTCAATAACTCTAATATTCTTTCAAGCTTAGCCATTTTTCTACACCTTAAAAAACCTCCAAAATCCCACAGAAAAATGTCAGCTGCTAAATATCTTCAAGCTACACAAAGAAAATCCTGCAGATTAAAGAAAAACGCAGGGCAAGCGCTGGTGGCTTAGTGAGCAGACTATTGCAACTGTGGCACTTTTCATTGCATCTACAACAAATATTTTAGTTCCAAAATATGGCAACAAGATTATTGATATTGTTAGCAGAGATTTGAGAACGAAAGAAGAGAAAGCAGATGCTTTTAATACCATCAAAAACACTATTGTGGAAATTCTTCTTATAATCTTAATTGGTTCATTTGCTACTGTAATGCGTGGATGGTGGTTTGCATCATCAAGTGAGCGTGTTGTTGCTCGACTGGGAAAGGATTTATTTCGACATCTTATTAACCAAGATATCGCATTCTTTGATGTCACACGAACTGGGGAACTTCTTGGTCATCTTTCAGAAGATACAAATTATTAAAAATGCAGCAACGACGAATCTCTGAGAGGCTCTCCGCAATCTCACAACTGTATTGATAGGCCTCGGCTTTATGTTTCAAAAATATAACTGAACCATCCATTAAACTGCTGCAACAACGATATACTATGATTGTGCCATCAAAAATATAACTGAACCATCCATTAAACTGCTGCAACAACGATATACTATGATTGTGCCATCAAAAATATAACTGAACCATCCATTAAACTGCTGCAACAATGATATACTATGATTGTTCCATAAAAAATATAACTGAACCATCCATTAAACTGCTGCAACAACGATATACTATGATTGTGCCATATCAGAGAGCGAGTAACTTGTCAAAAAAAAGTGTCATAAAACTGACTATCAAATGAGGGCTATCATGAAGCAATATTCTCCTGGCTTGACCAGATTCAAGGCTTTCGGAATAATTAAAGCAAATTTTAAGCTCCAGCCCCGGGATTATTGAACATGATTAACCAAATATTAAAATCCTTGTAAATGCCCGCATCAACATTTGAGGATTGCCAGCAGTGATGATGCACATTGATCGCGTTGTTTTTTTTTTGCAAGGTAAACGAGTTTCAAAATAATAAAAAAGGTCCACAAGGACATAAACAATGAGAGATCACAACGATTTCTGGAGGATGTGTGTAGAGTGAAGCAAGTGGATGCACATAAAGCACCTATATTTTGTTAGTTGCAGAGGAATATTCCCGGCGAGAAGAGGAGGAGCAAAACGATCGAAAACCTGCGTTATTTAATGGCCTCGCTTTCACCTAATTCTAAGGTAGATGCCTCAGAGAGGTTCGGTAAGCAATCCCTTCTCCAATTCCATGAGTTATCCCGTCAACAACTCGGGAATGTACCGGAAGACATGTTTCAAGCACACTTTTCCTTCACAAACCCCATTGGCAGTAGTGGAGGAGCTTCTTCGGTTCCGGTGGAAAGATTAAAACCTATTTCTTTAACTGAGTTGCAGGTTGGCCAATTCCACCGCGGCCCGGTACTCTACGGTAATCTCTGCATTGAGGCCTTTTAATTCGTTGTCTCAATGGTTGATGCTAGTTCTTCCAATACAAATCCCTTTTACTCAACACTAGCTCTTCAATGGAAAGATCGTTTCAAAAAACACTGAGTGGCATGAATGTCGAGATATCTCAGGACAATAATTTTCCAGCAGCGCTAGTCCAATTCAATCCTTTCCAAAATTTCGGGAGAGTTGGCATTGATAATAGAATATATAAAAGATAATTTTAAGGGATGCGATGTTCTGAGGAAACCATATGTCATTCAAGGCCATGTCGATGACTCGAGTGGTGGATGCAAGGTATCCATAATTGAAACTTATGTCAATAATAGCAAAATGCCTGCAACTCCTAATCCAATTAGACTGCAGTTAGGGTTTAACTATTGGAATGGTCCCTATTTTTCTGGATAGGAGCGTTATGGAGGAGTAACGCACTATGATAGTCAGACAATGAATGTTGCAGAGGAAATAACGATGACAATGAAGAAAACACTAGCAATTCAACACAGAAAATTCGGGCCCTAATTGCATATCTGAATGGAAGAACCAACAAAGGGCGAATTAAGGGAGCGTTATGGGCAACGAGCAGAAATGAGATAACTAAAAACAATGGCTCATATGGAAATTCAGTTGGAATGTAGCTTAGATGTGAAAGACTGAAATGCACAGAAAATACCACAAAATTAGTGGTTCAAATTTGAACAGGGCCAGAATTGGTCGGCTCTGATACCATGTTAAACACACATGGATAGCGGGAGAGATATGAAAGATAAAACATGCAATACAATTTTTATTAACAATTAATATACATTTATAGTAAATTACGTGATCGTTGGGTTTCACATCCCAAGGTCTCTTGGACTCCTTTTTTCCATTCGGCTTCCACACTAACCCATTGGGGATTAGGTGTCCAACAAAAACAATCATCATCCTCTCAGAAAATGACATACATATATACATGTATACATATATAAACATTAGCATAATGATGATCATAAAATAATTACCAGATAACATAAGGTATAGGTTAAGAGAACTTTCTTATTTGTGTACAACATGCACAACATTGAGAACCACCGTTCCCAACTTAGTCAAACCATATGACACCTCAGGTCCAATTACTTTTCCCTTTCAGGTTACCCTTCTCATGTCTATACATCACCATCCATTTACCACA
The DNA here is from genome assembly GCA_000404065.3 of Pinus taeda. Lineage (NCBI taxonomy): Eukaryota > Viridiplantae > Streptophyta > Pinopsida > Pinales > Pinaceae > Pinus > Pinus taeda. The sequence goes on from APFE030108554.1 coordinate 2,948, forward strand.
ATCGACTGAACCATTCCAACCAACTGTTATAGTATTACCTTCCGCTGAACTTACTCATGAACATAGCTTCATCTGGGTCTTACATCATTTGTTGGGTACCAACCAACTCTCCCAAATCTCCATTAACTTCCTCCTTTCCCAACCAATTCCCAAGACACAAAACATAAAATGAAATACCAAGAAACAATCAATAAGCCAAACCAATAACAACACAACACCACAATGAAGTGGCATATCTATGCACCAAACACATGAAAAATTGAAAATAAAGTGAAATAATCACAAAATACCAAATAACATGACTAACAACAGACACCATGACTCAATCCCCATAGTTCACAATGCATCCAAGGGAAATCTCAACCTGAGCCTTCCTTAAGTTTCATGGCAATCTCTCTTTCCATGCAACACCTTCCAATACACTTCCATAAACACATAATGTCATTGTACAAATAGACATAAAAATACAAGAGTTACCTTACCTTGTTGGGCGAAGTATGTTGCCTTGCGGCTGAACACATACACGCCATATCTCATGGAAATCCAATTCCTTGACAAATCCACCTGTGACTAGAGACTATCTAATACATATGCCAAGTACATGTCCATGGACATCTTCCAAGACCAATTCCTGACCAAGTTTGGTGACGACAGGTCTACGGAAATGTTAATCTACAACCTATCCAACCTTAGGGCCGAATCTAGAGAGCCGATCAAAGACTTCAATATACATTTCAATAAAATTATAAACAAAATTCCTACTGCTTTGCAGCCCAGCGAGGAAGTGCGATGTGAATGGTATATCACTGCGTTACCATCAAACATAGCAATCTTCGTGGACGGGGCTAATAAAATAACCTTAGCCGAAAACATGAAAGAAGCCATAACAGTAGAGAAATGTATAATAACCCTAGAGAAGAAATCCACGATAGAGGAACAGAAATCTAAGAAGGTCACCTTCAAAGAAGAGTCGAAGAAGAAACAAGTAAAAGATCCATTCGATTTGGAGGGATTGCAAAAAGTTCTGAAGACCATGTCCAATGAAATGGTCGACATAAAAAAGCAAGTAGCAAAAACTTCTTCAAAAAGGCCCTACAGAGCTTTTAAAAGAGGCCCGTCAACAGATTCAAGGCTACCCAATGCTATAACAAGTGCTAAATCTGAGGAAGAGGAAGAGGAAATTGCCACTGAAGGGCAAACCGATGATGAAGAAGTTGTAGAATTACAAGGAATGTGGGATTTCATCCTCCCACAAGAGGAAGATCAAGAAGTATTCCCAGTCAACACACGAAGTAGAAATCAGCTTGATCCTCCCCAAACTACCCCAAAACCAAAAAGCGCAAGCTCTGCAATGAAGGATAAAGTTGCAACTAAGAAAACAACATCTAAAGCGACTCAAACTAGCCAAGTCCAAACAGATTCACCTACTCCATCTAAAACGCTGATCGTTTTGGATGAAATGGAGTACAATATCATAGAAGACATGACAAAGACTAGGGAAAATATCACTCTATACGAATTGAGCAAGCTAAAGCATCAACAAAAGATAATGATGAAAGAATTACATGTTGTGCCAGTTGCACCTTTGCCTGCCGCTGTAATTCTAAGCTTCTCAAGAACATTTCGGGGAAAGACCCCAAGTAATACGACTAACAAGATTGATTCCAACGACATCGCTTTAATACTGGAGGTAGATCGAGATCCATACTCCCCATTCTCCTTACTTATGAATTTTTAACAAAAATGTACATAATTGTTTAGTGGATTCAGGTGCATCATCGAATATTTTACCAAAGTCCATATGCACCAAATTAAACGTTCAACCACATAAATCCGTTGTTTGCATAGTTCAGCTAGATTGATCTCAAGTCGAAGTCATTGGCGAACTAAATCAAGTAACCATAAGGCTGTCATCCAACTCGAAGGTATGTCAAGTTATTGACATTTTAGTTGCTAATATCCCTGAATTTTATGGCTTAATTCTTGACAGGGATTGGTCAGAAAAACTGCATGGATACTTCGCAACTGACTGGTCACACATGTGGCTTCCTTACAACGGTAAGCCAAATCAAATAAAAGTTGAATTCGAATTACATCAGAAGTACATAGTAACGGAATTAGAGGGGGGAAATGAACTAGTAGCATATAACAGTAGCATAATTGGCAATTACTCAGTGGATTCTTTTCTCGGCAATTTTAGTGCTCATATGCCACCTTACTTAGAACATTTTGTTTTGTCCCAAGTCGAAAATTTCTCTCAAACGGATAGTTCAAAATGTATCAATTTTTTAGATAGACTTGTAAATAAATCTTTGTTTTGGAAATAATTTTTTGATGTTTCTAAATCTAACGAAGGAGCAAGAGCAGGATGCATGCTAATTAGTCCAGAAGGAGATAAAATCATGTTAACATGCAGCTCGAATTTGATTGTACCAACAATACAGCAGAATATGAGGCTTTAGTCCAAGGGTTGTACAAAGCAATCGAGTTAGACATAAAGTACCTCCAAGTCTTCGGAGACTTTGAAATTGTAGCCAGACAGGTATGGAATACTATACATTGCTTATCAGGTCATTTAAAACACTATCAATCTTTAGTTCAAGATCTGACTGAGCATTTTATAGCATTCAATATTTCATCAATTCCTAGGCTCTAGAATGCAAACGCCGACCTTTTAGCTAATGTAGCTTCTAAGCTCATTCCTTTTGAAGATTTTAGTCCAGATAGATTCTCAATAGAATTAATCTTTAGACCTTCTATTCCTGACAACATCACAAATTGGAGAATATTCAACGACGATCTTGATATCATAAATTTCCTTACTTCTGAAGGATCCTACTCCAACCAAATAATTGACGAAGACCAACATGATCGACAATTACAACAAAATAGAACTAACAATGCTATACATAAATCAGTGGTCAAGTTAGAAGATCTGTACGATTTAAAAGATTTGTTTAAAAGGTCTACCAATTCAAAGCTCCAAAGTTTAACTTTGAATTACGAATTAGTAAACCTAGGAACCGATGTCAAACCCCAAAACATAAATCTAGGCCTTGGCCTAGCCCTTGAATAAAAGCTAGCATATATTCGTCTTTTGAGACAATACAAAAATGTTTTTGCTTGGAACTATGATGAACTCAAAACATACGACACTTCTTTCATCCAACATACTATTCCAATGATCGATAATGAAAAACCTGTCCAACAAAAATTGAGAAAGATCCATCCCAACTTAGAAAATCAGATAAAAACTGAACTCAATAAGTTGTTGAAAGCCAAGATAATCTTTCCCATCAGACATTCTAAATGGGTCTCCAATATGGTACCTGTTAGAAAGAAAAACAAAGATATTAGAATTTGTATTGACTTTCGAAATCTTAACAGGGCCTGTCAAAAAGACAATTCCCCCTTACCACCTATGGAGCAAATATTGCAGGCAGTGGCAGACTCACAATTAATGTCTTTCTTGGATGGATTTTCAGGATACAATCAAGTGTTGGTACATCCAGATGATCAATTGAAGACCACATTCAGAACTAAATGGGGCACATATGCATATCGAAAGATGCCATTTGGTTTGATTAATGTTGGTGCCACATTTCAGAGAGCCATGGACATCGCATTTAAAGTTTTAGTCAATAAATCTGTAGTAATTTATTTGGATGATATAACCGTGTATTCCAAGAAACGAAGCGACCATCTCAAAGACTTGAAACAAATCTTCCAACGATGTTTAAGGTAATTTCACTTAACCCAAAGAAATCTTTTTTCGCATTAAGTGAAGGGAAACTTCTAGGATTGATAGTGTTAAAATCTGGAATTCACATCAATTCTGACAGAATCAAAGAAATTTCTGAAATATCCCTACCTCATAACAAAAAATCCATGCAATCTTTCCTTGGTCAAATCAATTTTGTAAAGAGATTTGTTCCAGACTTTTCACGAATCGTATCCCCTTTACAAACGATGATAAAAAATGACTCTAATTTTAAATGGGGCCAAGATGAACATGAAGCGTTCAACCTGATCAAACAAGCTATTATTAATGCTCCATCTTTAGCAACTCCTATTTTTTCAGAGCCTTTTATTTTATACACATTTGCCTCAAATAGGTCATATGCTGCGATACTCACTCAAATGAATCAAGAAAAGGCAGAAGCACCAATTTCTTTTTTCAGTTCAAATTTGCAGGGTGCTGAATTAAATTACTCAGATGTGGAGAAAAAGGCTTATGCTGTTTTCAAAGCAATCAAATACTTTAGACCTTTTCTACTCAAAACCCATACTAAAATTATAGTAATGTTTCCAGCGGTAAGGAATCTTCTAGTACAAAAGGATGTGGGTGAGAAGAGGGCCAATTGGGTAACTACCTTACAAGAATATGACATAGAAATTAAACCAGTAGACATTGTAAGAGGTCAAGGCTTTTGCAAAATGCTGGCTGGAGCGTCGAAAATTTCTGAAATTCCATCTGTAGAGGTACAAATGTGCGAGGTAAGCCTAAACGATGAAGAGTCATTATACGCTGATATCATTTATTATCTTAAGAACTGATATGCTCCTTCACACCTCGATCATACTAAGAAAAGAGCTCTAAGGTTGAAAGCCAAACAATATCAGCTCATAAATGATATTCTATTTAGAATGAATTACGATTCTGTTCTCCTTAGATGTCTTGAGAAATCTGAAGCTAAATTTTTTTTGCAGGAACTCCACGATGAGCCAGTAGGTAGACACTATGTTGGAGATGCTACTGCACATAAAATCTTGCGCGCAGGGTATTACTGGCCCATGTTATTCCAAGACTCGCACAGTTACGTGAGGAAATGTCAAGTCTGCCAAACTACTGCTGGGAGACAAAAGAAGCCATCCTTACCACTATAACCAGTTAACATCGATCAACCCTTCAGTCAATGGGGATTGGACATAATAGGTGAGATCGTTTCTCACTCTTCCAAGCAGCATAGATATATCCTTACAGCAACAGATTATTTTACTAGTGGGTAGAAGCAGTTCCACTCAAGACGACTAATTCTGAAAATATCATTGAATTCATAGATCAATTTATAATCACCAAGTTTGGATTGCCTTCTGCTTTAATGTTCAATAATGCATCATACTTTTCTGGAAATGCAATGACTGAATTTGCACTTAAAAGAGGATTCAAACTCAAATATTCGGCCAATTATTATCCACAGGGCAACGGGTTAGCCGAGTCTACAAATAAAAACCTAATCGGGATTATCAAAAGAACAATAGACCAAAATCATAAAAATTGGCATAAATCCTTAATATACGTTTTGTGGGTAGACCGAATAATGAGAAAAGCTTCCATCCGCACTTCTCCCTTTAATTTAGTTTATGGGAAAAAAGTGGTTCTTCCGACTCACTTAACAATTCCCTCTTTGTCTCTAGTTCAATACATTGATGAAGTACCAACTTCCTCATTACACCTAAGACAAATGGAAATAATAAAATTCGAAGAACAACGAGAACGAGCTAAGAAAATGCATGCTCATCATCAAGCGCTTGTAAAATCCTCTTTTGATTCAAATATAATGACCAGAAAAGATTTTCAGATGGGAGACTTAGTTTTAAAATGGGACAAGGCACATGAAGAAAAGGGGAAGCATACAAAATTTCAAAGAGTGTGGCTTGGTCCTTTTCAAATTGTAGAGGTCTTAGGTCCATCAACATTTGTGTTACAGGATTTAGCAGGCAAAAGAGACTCTTTTCCTGTCAACGAACATATTCTTAAGAAATATTTTCCATAGAAGATTATTCTTCTATTTTTTTAAAGTAATATTTTTCTTTTCATAATAAAACCAGTTGTGAATGGTTACATTAGGCATTTATGAAAAAGACACTAACTCTCTTTCAGATTTTGATTTTTCGCTTGTATAAATGACAAATCTTTTGGAAAATTGATATTTATTATTGAAAGATACAGTTAAAGACTCTAACCTAGATATGACACTAGTTTCAACTTCATAAAGTTTGATGAAAACAACCTTTAGTGAAGAAATTGTTTTATATCAGTGCAATGAAAGGTATCAATAACAAAATAAAGATTCTCTGTAGAACAACTACTTCCAAAAACTCTATCATTGTCGTCCAGAGCTATCTAAAGAAAACAATGACTTCCTCCCTGCTAAGGAAATCACAACTTTCAGAGGAACAATCCAAGCATACACTTCATCTTGAAGAATGAGAGGTCTCATCACGAGCCAGCTTATCATAATCACAGATATTATAACTTGCTGACTTTGCCAAATACTACATACCACAACAGGGCAATGACTCAAGATTGTTACAATCAAGAGGCAAGGGGTCTCATCACGAGCCAACTTGTTCAACAAAGTTATAAATCGAGTGAATGACTGTGTCATAAATTGGCTATCAAACCAAGACATTGTTCTTTAAGAATAAAAAGAAAATTACTCAGTGGATTCTTCTTTAAGAGTTGTAGGTTTCTTTAAGTAGGATACAAGATCATTGCTGGGTAACAGGTAACCCTGTCGAGGCTATGAACGCCTGCTGGCAGCAAAGGCTCTACCTACGACAAATGAGCATATTTTAAAATGGTTTACAGAGAAGACTTTGTTTTATCTTTACAGACCAAGTAATGGCTGATCTAAACACAAGGACTAACTTGAGGCAGCAAATAATCAAAGTTGAAAATAGCTAAAACAAAATGTCATTGACAAGTTAGAGCATAATATACTTTATCTTTCCATAATAAAGTTTAATTTTCTAAAAATTTTACTATTTTGGAAGTTGAGAAAATTCAATAGAAATACAGAGATAACTGGTTCTTCCAAGTGAATCGCCAATTATTGTGGCCACCAATAACCCCCCTCCTTATGAAGTGTTATTGCTAATACTAAATAAGTGGGGACCCTTAGTAAAAAATTGAAAAAAATCAATTAGTGTTATATTTCCTTTTAGATGAAACTTACAACATCATGGACTTAGGGAAATACCTTTGAAAAATCTAAAAAACCTAAGTTTCATAATAAAGAAAGTAAATTCACTCCTTAAGAGAGATCGCATCGCGCAAATAATGATAGGTTACCTTCTAAATGAGCCAAAATGATAAAAAATGCGAGATTGCGACGCGAAACTCCATCGCATCGCATGCATTAAGAATAACTCACGTTAAAATACCTTAAAATCATCGATATGCGATATTGCATATCGCACATTGCAAAAATAACATGAATTACACACAATGATTATAATGATTAAGCGATCCGCGATCTTGCGATCCTGCGATCCGCGATCTTGCGATCTGTGATCTTGCGATTTGTGATCTTGCGATCTTGCGATATTGCGACCAAGCAACCTTGCGATAGAACAACATGATGCAATTGCAGTAATGCGATACAGCGATCTGTGATATCGCAAAGCAAAATCGCAAGACCTCTCCATCGCAGTTGGTTCTGGCTCATTATTCGAGAAAACTTTTTTAGGCCAAGAACTGGTCATGCGCTTTAATGCGAATTAATGAGTTTTTTCCAGTTGTTAATGAAGCATGGTGTTGTGTTTTTCAAAGAACTAGTTCACGTAAGGTGGCATGTTTTGCATATCTTCGGCATTTAAAGTTTTCTTGTTGTTATTTTTATCATTACTTCCACCTCAATTGTAAACTGTAGGAACAAAGGACGAAGCGTTATACAAGGCAGTATGTAGGAAACTATGAGGAGGAAAGACAGTACTCCAATGTCCATTTCCGAAGGCACACCTAATCCACTTAAGGGAGAAAAAGAGCCGCAGAACTCTTCTGAGGCATCCATCACAGATTTCTCATATCCAACCATGGTTGAATGTGTACTGAACGATACTGATACCAGAAACAGACAGTTTAATGCTTAGGGTCAAGAGCTCACGGAATCACTATTTTTACAAATTGTGAGCTTTATACTCGATAAGAGAAAAAGGTGCAAGAGGCGAAAAATGCATCAGGGAAGCCCGGATCAAGAAACAGAGGCCGTTTCCGATGTGCTAATCGCTAAGAAAACTTGCTCGAAAAGGAAGGATTCTAATTACTCAGTCACATGCAAGCCCCAAAAATTGCAAGGAAGCAGCGATAGAAACAAACTGGAAACATAAAGCTAAAGAAAAAGCAGAAGCAATCCAAGGGTTAACCAAGTTGAAATGGGATTATTACCAGGCATACATGGTAAAGCCACATAGTCATTGGATGACTCTCAAGTATATCATCAATTTTTATGAGAAGATAGTGTCAGCTCTTTCCGATTCTGTTTGCTTAACTCAACCAAAGACAGAAGACAGTCAGCCGACTCTACTCAGGCAAATACTGAATGCTTGCGACATTAAGGAGAAAATTTAAAAATAGTTAGATATTAGATTAATTTTAGAAATAGTTTTGCTTAGAAAAAGGACGGTCATTTAAACCGAATCCTCAATTTCTATAAATAAGTTATTTAGTCAGTAGTATTTAAACCCTTCTCGTGCATTTAGAGAAGGGTCCAAAAATTTATTGAAAACTTGTCCTCAGAACATGCACTTTTGCACCCTCATAGGAGGTTTTGATGAATGAATGGAACAGGGTTTATTTGATATTTGCATTTGATATCTATTACTGATGTTGCACTTCTGTAGTCTTAGTGGATGTTAAATCAAGGAGGGATAAATCAATTGTTGCTTGAAGCTCATGAGTAGGACTAGTTATAAATGGTACTTTTATCTCTTAACCTTTCTGCTTATGTGTTAAAGTGATATTCAGTTTTCAGTTGTTTATATATTACAGTGTGGATGCCTAAGTTATCATTTGGCACTTTTGTACGGTGATAACTATTTATTTATGCTTAGTGTATGAATAGCTCATTTATGCGATAAGTTTTCACAACTGTTTCGTCTAACTTCTTATACGAAGTAGTTCATCTTTATTGAATTCTTTTCTTATAATAGCTGAATGATCTTTATTACCAGTTATTGTTTGAAATCTTTTTAGATTACATAGAAGAAAGATCACACCCCGGGTTAGCATAAATTTTGATGTTTTTCTGTTTATTAGAATATAACAGCATAACATTAGATTAGAATTAGAACAGAAGTATTCTATTTAGAAAATAAATACCCATCTTTCTCACACACACACACACTGAATTGGGAAACTGGTCCCATATCCCCAGTCGGACCTGCTATACCTAACGGATAAGGAGCTGCCAACCAAGGTCCGGACCGGGTGGGTATCCCCCTTGTTGTAGACCCAATTTTCAGGGCCTTCAACAGAATGTAAAAGTCATTTTGTAATAGGTTAGACTGCGTAGAGAGGTTAGAGAGTAAGAAGAAGAAAAAGAGCACAAGTCTTTATGGAGAAAATTGTGGAGAAATTTTTGGTGGGTGCATAAAATAGGAGTTACTGTGTTTTACTGTGTAGTGTTGCGCGTAAGTTTAAATCTCTGTAAAATTTTATTTTACTCCGTAAATGAGTTGCAGTCTCATGTAGATGTATTTTTCATGTTCAAGAAATGAATATTAAGTTTTATTGTGTTGCTGTAAAACCTACTTCCTCATTTTTGTCGTGAGTAAATATTATTCATAAGTCTTTGGAATAGCTGCGTGGTTGTGTGAAATTCAAGCCTGGAAAATAGTCTCGTGGTGCGCGAAGGTAGCTCCGAGAAAATAGCCTCGCGGTGCGTGAACCTAGCTTTGTGAAAGTCACAACTCTCTGCCTCTCCCCTTTGCAAAAAAGAAAATTAACTTTGTGAAATTTTGTCAACATGGTATCAGAGCAGGTTAAACTTTGTTGGTGTAAAAAAAAGTGTTTTTACTAGCAATAAAATTGTTTTGAGTGCGGATTGTGTTTAGCATATTTACCAACAGGTAGAAAGTTTGTTTTTACGCTCAGAAATGGCAACATCAAGCACAAGTTTGAATAATCCTCAAATACATCAGTTTAATGGAAAAAATTATGACTATTGGGCTATTACAATGAAGGCCCTGCTTTCTTCTCAAGATATTTGGGATTTGGTGGAGAATGGTTTTCAAGAACCAACAGATGCAGCAGCATGCAATGCCTTATCTCAACCAGAAAGAGATGTGTTAAGGACAACAGGAAGAAGGATTCAAAAGCCCTGTTTTATATCTTTCAAGAAGTTCATGAAAGTATTTTCCCAAGGGTTGCAGCAGCAACAAAGTCCAAGCAAGCATGGGACATCCTCGAGATAACCTACCAAGGCATGGCAAAAGTCAAGACAACGAAGCTGCAAATGTTGAGGAGAGATTTTGAAACACTTTGTATGAAAGAGTCTGATAATATAGACTCATTTTTTTACACATGTAAGTGGGCTGGTTACTCAAATCGGGTCTCATGATGAGACACTTGAGGAAAGAAGAATAGTTGAGAAAGTTTTGAGAAGTCTGCCAGCAAGGTTTGAGGCCATTGTTGTGGCCATAGAAGAGACAAAGGATCTCTCACAGTTCACATTGGATGAGCTTAATGCATCACTGCTTTCTCATGAGCATAAATTGAACAAAGCAGCAAGCTCTTTATTGGAGCATGCCTTCAAGACATAAGTATCATTTGGGCAAGGTCAAGGCAGAGGAAGATCATATGCTAGAGGAAGAGGAAGAAGCTCACATAGAGGTGGAAGAAGCAACCCTTCAAGCTCAAATGGAAGAGGCAACAATCAAAATCCAAGTCAAGGCCCAACCCAAAATCAAGCACAAGTTCATAGGTATGATAAATCTCAAGTTCAATGTCATTATTGTAAGAAGTATGGTCATTATGCAAATGAATGTATAAAGAAGCAATATGATATCAGTAAAAAACCAAGCGTAAATTTCACAAGAGAAGATCAGAACCATGATAGCATGTTTTTAGCTTGTAATGTAGCACAAGAAAAATAGAGTGATATTTGGTATCTAGATTCAGGGTGTAACAACCACATGTCAGGAAACATAGAAATGTTTTCTGATCTAGATGAAAGTGTGAAATCTAAAGTGACATTAGGGACTGATAGCAAAGTCTTTGTCATGGGAAAAGGAAGAGTTAACATCCTAACAAAGAAGGGGGAGAAGAAATACATCTATGATGTTTACTTTATCCCCAGTCTGAAACATAATCTCATGAGCGTTGGACAACTCACATAGAAAGGCTACAATATCTTCTTCAAAAATGATGTGTGCACAATTTTGGATAGGTCTCCAAGCAGACAGTTGATTCCAAAGGTTCAGATGATAGACAATAGAATGTTTCCCCTAAAGATAAGATCAGATTTGAAAGAAGGTTCACACGCACAACTATCAATAAACTCACAAGAGGATGGAAGAAAAGGGGTAGCTGTCACTCAAGTGAATTTTCAAGCAGAGGTAAAAGATGAAAACTGGTTATGGCACTTGAGATTTGGACATCTCAACATTGGAGGTTTGAATCTGTTGCATAGGAAAGGCATGGTGAAGGGTTTACCACTCATAGAAAAACTAGACAGCATATGTGAAGGATGTATCTTGGGCAAGCAACATAGAGAGATATTTCTAGCAGGAAAGTCAATGAGGGAAAAGGCACCTTTGGAGATTTTCCACTCAGACTTATGTGGACCAATGCAGACACCATCAATTGGTGGCAACCACTATGTATTGGCCTTCATGGATGACTACACAAGGAAGACATGGGTCTTTATCCTAAAACATAAAAGTGAAGTGTTTGAGCACTTTCGCCAATACAAGGCTCTTGTTGAAAAGCAAAGCGGACATTACATCAAAGTCCTTAGGACTGACAGAGGTGGTGAATACATCTCAAACAACTTGCTTCAATTTTGCAGGGAGCATGGAATTCACAGGTAGTTTACAACAAGATATACACCGCAGCAAAATGGTGTGGTAGAAAGGAAGAATAGGACCATTATGGAGATGGCAAGGAGTATGTTGAAGGTAAAGCATTTTCCAAATGACTATTGGGCTAAAGCTGTCGCTTGTGCAGCATATATCTTAAATAGATGTCCAACCAAAAGTGTCCAGAACATTGTTCCTAAAGAGGCATGGAGTGGAAGAAAACAAAATGTCACTCACATGAGAGTTTTGGATGTGTGGCTTATGCACATGTCCCGAATGAGTTGAGAAAGGAGTTGGACAACAAGGGGGAGAAATGCATATTTGTAGGATACAGTGATGAATCCAAGGCATACAAACTCTACAATCCATTAACTAAGAAGGTAATAATCATCAGAGATGTGCAGTTCATAGAAGAGGAAGCATGGGATGGAATTTTAGAATTCCTCAATTCTGGCTCCCTCTACTCCTATTCAAGCGCAACAAAGTAGGCAGCAAGCAATGCCATCAACAAAGAATAGTAAAATTTCGTGCAGCCAAGCAGGTGCTTCTCCAAGCACACCGTGAAGCGCAACACCAAGTGACATGTCGAGCCCATCATTAATAAGCACAAGAAGGCCAAAGTTCAAAAATTTAAATGAAATTTATGAGTAAGATGAAGTTGATAGTAGCGCAGATCTAAATTCCTTATTTGCATTATTTTGTCATGTAGATGAGCCAATCCACTTTGAAGATGCAGTCAAAGAAGAAAAATGGGTTGCGACAATGGAGGAAGAAATAGAAGCAATAGAAAGGAATGACACATGGGAGTTAGTGAGCCTTCCAAAAGGAAAACATGTCATTGGGGTGAAGTGGGTCTATAAGACCAAAGGCAACATTGAGGGAAAGGTTGAAAGGCACAAAGCAAGGCTAGTTGTTAAACGATACAAGTAGCAGCATGGAAGAGATTACATAGAGATGTTCGCACCAGTCACGCGGATGGAGATAATGCACACAGTTATGGTGATTGCTACATAGCATAAATGTACAGTGTATTAGATGGATGTAAAGTCAGCATTCTTGAATGGAGTGTTGAAAGAGGAAGTGTATGTCGCGCAACCGTCTGGTTATGAGATTGAAGGACAAGAAGACAAAGTATATCGGTTGAAGAAAGCTCTTTATGGATTGAAGCAAGCACTGCGCACATGGTACAATAGGATAGATGCTTACCTGTTGGACAATGGTTTCGACAATTGTGATGGTGAGCCTACTCTCTACATCAAAGAGAGCGAAGGTAAGATTCTCATTGTCGTCTTATATGTAGATGATTTGATCTTTACAGGTAGTAATGATTTCCTCATCACTGATTTTAAGCAAGTCATGAAGAGTGAGTTTGAAATGACTGAATTGGGATTGCTAAGATATTTTCTGGGCATAGAAGTGAAGAAAATAGAAAATGGGATTTTTATCTCTCAAGCAAAGTATGTGGCAGAAATTTTGGAGAGGTTTAAAATGCAGAACAACGAGTGCGCACCAACTCCAACTGTCATAGGGTTGAAGTTGAGCAAAGAAGACTGCAGTAGTAATGTCAATCCGACAATATACAAAAGCATGATAGGCAGCCTGATGTATTTGATCGCCACTAGGCCAGATATAATGTATGTAGTAAGTTTGGTGTCAAGTTCATGGAGACACCTAAGGAGACACATTGGCAAGCAGTGAAAAGGATTCTGAGGTATGTCAATGGGACAAAACAATATGGTGTTTTGTACACAACAACCGGTGATTTTACGATGCTTGGTTACACTGACAGTGATTGGGCAGGCAGTGTCGATGACAAAAGGAGCACGTCAGGATATGTTTTTCATTTGGGTTCCGGAGCCATTTCATGGGCCTCCAAGAAGCAACCAATAGTGTCACTGTCAATAGCAGAAGCTGAATGTGTTGCAGTAACAGTAGTAGCGTGTCAGGTAGTTTGGATGAGAAGGATGTAGAGGGATCTTTGTCATTACCAAGAGGGCATGACAACTATTTTCTGCGACACCACCTCAACAATTGCATTGTCAAAGTATTCTGTCTTCCACAAAACGACCAAACATATTGACGCTAAATATCATTTTATTAGAGAGTTGATTAACAATGATGAAATTGTGTTGCAGCATTGCAGGTCACAGGAATAGCTTGTTGATATTTTCACAAAGCCATTGGCAAGAGAAAAGTTTGTTTATCGCAGAAACTGTTTGGGAATTGTCAATGGCGGCAGTTGTGATTAAGGGGGAGTGTTGGAAATAATAATCCCAACCACCACAATAAACAATCGGACAACAACTATACTTGTCAGACGTACTTTTTGTAGGCTGCATCTCTGCTTGAAGACACTTTTGCAGGTTACGTCTTAGTGTGAAGATAAAAGGACCGAAGCCAAACGCGAACAATTCAGAAACTCAGAAAAGGCATTTAAAGAACTTATGTACTTAGATAAACAGATATGGGCAAGTATTAATTCAACAACATTGCCCACACTCTAGAAACACCTGTGCGACTCTGATCACACTCAACAACAACATTAAAATTAATTTCGCTCTGTCATGAATTAAATGTAAAATTGTATGTTGAGTTTTATATGAATGTAAAAGTCATTTTGTAATAGGTTAGAATGGGTAGAGAGGTTAGAGTAAGAATAAAAAAAAGATTTCAAGTCTCTGTGGAGAAAATTGTGGAGCAATTTTTGGTGAGCACGTAAAACAGGAGTTACTGTGTTTTACTGTGTAGTGTTGCTCGTAAGTTTAAATCTCTCTAAATTTTATTTTACTCCGTAAATGAGCCACAGTCTCATGTAGATGTATTTTTCATGTTCAAGAAATGAATATTAAGTTTTATTGTGTTGCTCCAAAACCTACTTCCTCATTTTTGTTGTGAGTAAATATTATTCATAAGTCTCTAGAATAACTATGTGGTTGTGTGAAATTCAAGCCTGAAAAATAGTCTTGCAGTGCGCAAAGGTAGCTCCGCAAAATCGGCCACGCGGTGCGCGGACCTAGTTTTGCGAAAGAAGCTTTGCGAAAGTCACAACTCTTTGCCTCTCCCCTCCGCGAAAACGAAAATTAACTTCACAAAATTTTTTCAACATAAAACGTAAATTTAAAAAATAAACAACGATACCTCCTTCCGGCGATGCATGGGTTGGGGCAACCATGGTGTGGGTGCACCTTTCAATTTCACAAATCTTCTTTTTCCATTAGGGTTTCTGCAAAACCCTCAAATTAGGAGCAGGAAGGCTCAATTTAAAGCTTGAAAAATGGCACATCCAAATATGCCATCCTCTTCTTCTCTACTATCACTGCAAGCGACAACCTCACACCTCATATCTCTTTAGATATGAATATCTGAGAGGATAGATATATCTGATTGCTTAATCGCTCGTTGATTCAATTTGTTGGGCAGTGTGAAACCCAAACATCAACCCCTATGGCATGCATCCTCAAAGACTTCAAGAGCAACACAAAGATGCTACCAATGTGTTGAATTGTATGTAAAGTGAAACATGGTGTTTCAGACACCAAGCAACTTCAAGAACCAGAAGCACATTTAGTGTCTTTAGTGCAAGCAATTATTGCTTGATTTCAGCTCACTATCAACGATGGGATGACACTCGCACAAATGTATGAATGGCTGATCTGCACAGACCGTAAGGGCATAAAAATTCTTTTTTTCTTCTCTGCAAGTCCAGGAATAATATTATACCCTGGGAATATGAACCCTTAGATTAATTAAACAAAGAGATTGATGTTATAAACCCGAGGGACTAATAAACCCTAGGGATTAATACTAAAAACCCAAGGGATCATAAACCCAAGAAAATAATATTAAACCCAAGGGATTAATATTATAAATTCAAGCTATATAAAGCCTAAGATAATTATTATAAACCCTAAAATAAACATGCTTTAGCATGGTTGAAAATGGTTGATTTTCAAATTGACACATTCTTTGTCATAATGCAATGTTCGACCATGGTTGAAAATGGTTGATTTTCAAATTGAGACAATCTTTGTCACAATGTGACATTGGAGCATGGTTGATTTTCATATTGAGACAATCTTTGTCACAGTGCGACATTAGACCATGGTCGACCATCGTTGACCATGAATGGCTATGCTTGTCACAATGTGGTGTTGGACCAAGAGACAATCTTTATTACAATATAACCATGATTATTGACCATGGTTGAATTTCATATTGAGACAATCTTTTTCATAATGCAATGTTGGCCCATGGTTGACCATGGTTGATGATGGTTATTAACCATGGTTGATTTTCATATTGTGACAATATTTTTCGCTCGGTTAACCATGGTTGATTTTCATATTGTGACAATATTTGTCACTCGGTTAACCATGGTTGATTTTCATATTGTGACAATATTTTTCGCTCGGTTAACCATGGTTGATTTTCATATTGTGACAATATTTGTCACTCGGTTAACCATGGTTGATTTTCATATTGTGACAATATTTTTCGCTCGGTTAACCATGGTTGATTTTCATATTGTGACAATATTTATCACAAAGTGACATTGGACCATTGTTGACCATGGTTAAACATGATTGACCATAATTTACCATGGTCAACCATGTTGACCATGATTGATTTTCATATTGAGAAAATCCTACGATAAACCCTATGGTAAATATTATAAATGGTAAATTAAACATGGTTGACCATGGTTGTTTTTCATATTGAGACAATCTTCGTCACAATGCGACATTGGACTATGATTAATTTTCATATTGAGACAATCTTTGTCACGATGCGATGTTGGACCATCATTGACCATGTTTAACCAAGGTTAACCATGGTTGATTTTCATATTGAGACAATATTTGTCGCAAAGTGACGTTGGACCCTTGTTGACTATGGTTAACCATGTTTGACCATAATTTACAATGGTGACCAATGTTGACCATGGTTGACCATGATTGATTTTCATATTGAGAAAATCCTATGATAAACCTATGATACATATTATAAACGTAAAATAAACATGGTTGATTTTCATATTGAGACGGTCTTTATCATAATGCGACATTGGACCATGGTTGACCATGCTTGCCCATGGTTGGGTTTCATATTGAGACAATCTTTGTCACAATGTGACATTGGACCATGGTTGATCATGATTATAAACCCAATAGATTTATATTAAATCCTAGGACTAATATTATAAACCATATGAATAATATTATACCCTAGGAATTTGAACCCTTAGATTAATAAACCTAAGGGATTGATAATATAAATCCAAGAGATTAATACTAAAACCCTAAGGGAATAATATTAAACCCAAGGGAATAATAGTAAACCTAAGGAATTAGTATTATAAATGCACGATATATAAACTCTAAAATAAATATTATAAACCCTAAAATAAATATGGTTGACCATGGTTGATTTTCTTATTGAGACAATCATTGTCACAATGTGACATTGGACTATTGGACCATGGTGCATTTCCATATTGAGACAATATTTGTCATAATGTGACATTGCACCATGGTTGACCATGATTCACCATGGTTGACCATGGTTAATGTTGGTTGACCATGGTTGATTTTCATATTGAGACAATCTTTGTCAAAATGTGACGTTGGACCATGGTTAACCATGATTAATTTTCATATTGAGACAATCTTTTTCACAATTCGACATTGGACCATGGTTGACCATGCTTTTACTATGGTGACCATGGTTGACCTTGGTTTTACTATGGTTGACTATGATTGTCTATGGTTAAACATGGTTTGCATATGACTCACCATCATTTGACCAAGGTTTGACTATTGTCAACCATAGTTAAACATGATTGACTATAACTGACTATGGTTTGACTGTGCTTGACCATATTTCGACCATGGTGTCTCTGTAGTTGACTATGATTTCATTATGGTTACCACTGAAATGGTGGTTGTTGATGCTCGACCATGTTTTGACCATGGCTAATAGTAGCCATCCACTATAGGCATCCATGGTCAACAATGGCCATCCACCATAGTTCAATATAGTTCACTATGATTGACAATGGATCACCCATTGATAGGCCATGGTGTCCGTGGTAACTATAATTCACCATGGTAGTCATGTTGACTATTATTGAGTATGATGCCCATATTGACTATAATTGACCATATCACAAATATTCAACCACAACCATGTTGACTATAATTAACCTTGTCAACAATAATCAATCGTAATTAATATGTTTTAATATATAGATTAATTTATAAGTAAGACATTATAAATATGTGAAATAATATAATATTAATGTACCATTAATATTATATTAAACTTTTATTAGAATTATTTATATGTTTTAAGTAATATTTTTTACATTGTTTAATAGTATTTAATGTCATAATTAAATATTAATAATATATTAAACACTAAATATTCTATATACTAATGGTGTAGATATATCAATAAACTAAATTAATGATTAAATTAATAAATTAATACATTATTTATATTTAAAATATTAATATTATTATTTTTAATATTAAAATAAAGTATTTGAAATAATATTCTTTCAATTTACATATACTTCTAAAATTTCATCTTTGATTTCATTTCTACATAAGGATAAGCATAACGCACCTAATAACTATTCCAATATTAATGTTAAATTCTAATAATCACCCATCGTCGCCGTCCATTTGTTAAAAAACTAAAAAATTAACCAGTACATCCACCCGGGGCTGATATAGAAACACCTTCAGCGAACTAACAATTCATCATCTAATTTAAAAATTGATCCTTCCCAAAATAAAACTTAATCGTCTATAATAACAAAAATTAATATGAAGAGAACATTTTGGAGAGCAACAGGTGACACAGACAAATAAGGCGCGGTGTATAAAATTTGGACCTGAGAATCTTCGTGTGGCTTTGTACTGCAATTTTCGTTCTTCGATATTGTAACTTGGATGTTTCACTGCAAGGAGAACACAACCTTGTTTTTGATGATACCCTTCACCGCTTGTATAAAACTAGAGAGCTAGACTATATGGCCTACATTGTATTGCGGTTGTTTGAACATAGGTAGCACAAGAAGATCCACGGAGGTTCCGTATTGAGATGACATATAGCCACGGTGCAGGTCTCAGTCCTCTCGAGGCTTCACCACGTTATCGAGATCATACCCTTCCTATTATGGGTCCAAAGAGATTGCAGAATGCTCTTATCACTGCCCGCGATGTGGAGAACGCCTAAAGCAAATGACCACAACCACATCAACGCCGGAGGCAACGCATTCCTCTCGCCTCATCTATGCAGCCACGTGGTCATGATACAGTGTAGCACCCATCCTACGTGGAGTCCAGCAATAGCACCATTCTTAGAAAGGAGGAACAATACGCCAGAAACATGTCTGTTTTGAAAGTCCAAAACTAATTTTATTTATGGAAATCTTTTGGGATCTGCTTCCTCTATTCTAATCAGCTAATTAAAAGGCCCAGTTGTAACTCGATGTTATATAATAGATTTCCTGGAGCATCAAGAAGTTAGTTAGTTAATTAATTAGACAACAGGGAAGGAAATCGACCTAGCTAGGGATAGTGCACATCAAAGGAAAGTGCAGAAGGGAGGAGAAGCTGTCCCGATGTGGCAACACGCGGATTCCAGTTGTGTTGTGCATCACTTCTCCTGCTTACTGAAGTTAAGCCGATGTCTGTTTGACGTAAAAGAATGTTTTTTTAAGGATTAATTGAAGCCATTTTTATCTATGCCTTGTTTATTTGTTTACTGCATCTAATGAATTTGATTTCTGTGTGAAGCAGGAATTCAAAGAGGGTGCGAGTTGGCTGGGTTGGCCACCAGAAGAGCTCGACATTGCTCTCATCTTTTAGATTCAATAGCATTTAGATTATTAATTGCTATGTGAATTTTATAGTTTCTTTCTGCTTTCAATTTCTAGTTCTAGAATTAATTTGATTTGTTGCAAATTGTTCTTTTACAAACCATTTGATTTGTTGCATCGCTAATCACATTTGCACTTGAAATATTTTAATCAAACATCATGTCCTTCCAGATTGTTAGAATCCACAAGATGGGCTCTGCCTTTATGAGCTCTAACTCGAATTCTGTCTGTAAATTAATCAAGATCTATTAATTTATATCTAAAGCTGCGTTTTTTACATTTGCTAAGTCGATATTTATAAATAAGGAAACTACACTATGTTAGAATAGATGAATATTTAATTACCATTATGATTTCCTTTAACTTCTCAACAGTTTGCAAGATTCATTTTTGGGGACAAGTAAGGCGAGATACACATTAATTTAATTTCCCTTATAAGTTTATTTACACAGTAAATTTTTCTTTGTTATGTTGCTGATGCTTTCAAGTTAACTTTACAAAGAATTAGTGCAAGCAGAATGGTTTGAATTTCTTTTGAACTTATTCCAACATTTACAGTGTTTTTGTTATTATGCCGACACTGCTTTATTTCCTGTTATGATTTCCTTTCACATTAATTGCTTTTATTTCCTGGATGATTTTAATTGTTTGGATTGGTGTTTTCTTAAATTCTCTTTTAGTGTAGGATTTCATTGATTGATGAGATTAATACGCAAGATAGACTAGCATTTATTTTGCAGGTTGTTAGGGGCTTTCTTTGGCATTTCCAATGCTGCGTCTCGAAGTTTACGAACTATTCGCATTGACAAATTAAATGTTGGTACATTTATAGACCCTATACTGCACCCAACATTTTGGCGCCATTGCCGGGGAGGCGCTCAAGGGATTGACTTTGGTGATCTGCCACGATTGGTTTTTTTGCCTTCACCTAGTTTCTCTTGCAATTTTTTGTTCTTTGAATTTATTTCTTTCTTACACTGTTGCTTTAAGGTTTCTCATTTTCAACTCCAGATTTCTCTAAACTATTTATCATTGAGTGTGATGCTTCCGGATTCAGTGTAGGAGCAATATTAATGCAAGAAGGCATCCAATAGCTTTTGAAAGCAGGAAGCTCAATAAAAGAGAACGTCTTAAGTCCACATACAACAAGGAAATGCTTGTTATTATGCACGCACTAGATAAGTGGAGACAATATATTTTGGGAAGTAAATTCTCCATTCAAACGGACCATACCTTCAACAAAAAACACTTTCCAAAGAACAACAAAAATGGTTTGAAAAAATCTCTGCCTTTGACAGGGAGATGCTACATAAAAGGGGAAAAGACAATGTAGTAGCAGATGCCCTATCTAGGAAGGATGAAGAATCAACATTACTTGTAGTCTTGGTTACTTGTAGTCTTGGTTGTTGTTCCCGAATGGCTTAATGAGATTCGAAGTGAGTATGCTAAGGATCCAGAAATAACTACGATAATCAAAAACCTTCGAGACAACTCAAAATTTGAATGGAAGAACGAAATTCTATGGTACAAAGGAAGAATCTATCTGAATTCAAACTCCAAGTTTAAATGCAAGATACTCAAGGAGTCACATGATTCACTATCAGCCGGACATGTAGGGTTCTTTAAAACTTACTACAATGCACGTCAATCATTGTTTTGGAAGGGGATGAGTCGCGATATTCAGAAGTATTTAGCAAAATGTACACATGTCAAAGAAATAAAAGTGAAAATATTATGACACCTGGATTACTTCACCCCTTAAACATTCTAAATTAGAAATGGGAAGAAAAATCAATGGACTTTATGAGGGATTACCTGAATCTGAAGGAAAAGATAAGATTTTCGTAGTAGTCGACAGACTCACCAAATATGCTTACTTTATTGCAATGAAAAAATCAGACTCAGCTAAACAAATCACTGAGATATTCTACATTTTTTTTATAAATTACACAGTTTTCTGAAAGTCATTATGAGTGATAGAGATGCCAAATTTAAGGGTAATTTTTGGAAAGAGTTGTTCAACCATATAGGAAACTACCTAAATATGAGTTCCACTTACCACCCTCACACAGATGGAAAAATGGAGGTTGTCAATAAATGTTTGGAATCCTACCTATGTTGTTATGCTACATAAAAACAAAATAAGTGGGCTCAGTGGTTGCATCATGCTGAATGGTGGTATAATTCTACTTATCATACGTCAACAAAAATGACTCCATTCCAAGCTTTGTATGGGTACGAACCTCCAAAATGGAAGGATATAGCTACCATCCAAAAAATCTACTAGCTGTTAAAAACCAACTAGAAGAAACCCAAAAATCATCCAAACCCTAAAAGAAAATTTAAATAATGCAAGAAACTGTATGAAGCAACAAGGTGACCAAAACAGAACCGAAAGAGAATTTGAAGTTGGAGAATGGGTATCTGTCAAAATCCAGCCATACAAGAAGTTGTCCTTGAAACAAAAAGGAAAAAATAAATTGGCACCGAAGTTCTATGGACCATGCTAGATCAACAAAAAGATTAACCAAGTTGCATATAGTTTAAGCCTTCGGGATAAAAGCCGTGTTCACAACGTCTTCAATGTATCCTTCCTTAAAAGGGTATTGGGCGACCATCAATCAATGAAAACAACTCTTCCATCCCAAGATAATGAAGGAAGGGTCATTTTCGAAGTAGAAGGTATCTTATCTACCAGAGAAAGGAAGCTTTGATCTCGTGTAATCAAGGAATACTTGATTAAGTGGAAGGAATTACCAAAAGGAGAAGCTTCTTGGGAGACTGAAGCATTTTGTCAGCAACATCCATCATTACGTATGCTTTGAGGTTAAAGCCTTTTGAGAGGAAGGCAATGTTATATAAAAACTTAGTTAGTTCATAAGTTAATAGGAAAAGGGCATGATCAAAGATCATTCCCATTCACCAAGAGGCACCCAAGGTAGTATATAGCTAGGGCCTCCCATAAAATGTAAACATCATCTATTCATTTATTAATAAAATATATATATCATGGTTGTCAATTGCTAAATTTGTGTGTTCCAGTGATCAACTGATCTCCTACAAAGAGTGTGATGAACAGAGCACTAGAACAAGCATGGTCAGGTATGTCTTGTAGCGTATCTCATATCAGAGTATTTGGATGTGCATCTTATGCACATGTGCCTAATGAGTGAAGAGGAAACTTGGATGATAAAAGTGAAAAATGCATATTTACTGGTTATAGTGAGCAATCAAAAGCTTACAAATTGTATAACCCTATCACAAAGAAGACCATAATTAGTAGAGATGTTGTGTTCAAAGTACAAGAGTCATGGAATGCAATGGTAGACAAAATAGTTGATGCACAAGTGACACTGATGGAAGAAGATGATGTAGTAGAAAAGGAGAAACAAGAATCACAGGTGAAGACACCAAATAGAGACACACCAACAAGGACTCAAAGATTTTCAAAGTAGCATGGATCTTCAATCAAATCAACAGATCGAGATTCTCCTAATAGTCAATCAGGTGATGAATCAAGAAATGGTAAGCGAACGAAGATAAGTCTGAAAGCTATTTATGATGATTAGGATGTTAGTTCAAATTTTGCATTGTTGTCATTCCAACCTTCTTCATTTGAAGAGGAAATCAGAGATGAAAATTGGGTGCAAGCCATGGATGAAGAAATTGAAGCTATTGAAAAGAATGATACATGGGATTTGGTTGATTTACCAAAGGGAAAAAATCTCATTGGTGTAAAGTGGGTGTACAAGACAAAGTTGAATGGGAAAGGTGAAATTCACAAATTTAAAACTAGACTTGTAGCAAAAGGATTCTTGTAGCAACCATGAATAGATTTTGGAGAAACATTTTCTCCGGTAGCTAGATTGGATACTATAACAGCAATTCTAGCCACAACAACTCAAAACAAGTGGAAGGTATATCAGATGGATGTGAAATCAGCCTTCTTGAATGGAATTCTAGAAGAAGAAATTTATGTTCAACAACATCCAGGATGTGAATTTGAGAGTAATGAAGAGAAAGTTTACATGTTGAAGAAGTGCTCTATGGACTGAAGCAAGTGCCTAGAGCTTGGTATAGCAGAATTAACAGCTACATGATCAAGAATGGATTTTGTAGAAGTAACATTGAACCTACCTTGTAAACAAAGGTAAATGAGCATGAACATATTTTGATTGTTTGCTTATATGTTGATGACATGACTTTTACAGGTGATTTTGAGTTAGATGAATTTAAAGAAGCCATGATGAAAGAATATGAGATGAGAGATCTTGGTCTCATGAAATATTTTCTTGGCATAGAAGTTGAGCAATCTGAAAAAGGTATTTTTATTTATCAAAATAAATATGTGAAAGATTTGTTGAAAAGATTTAGGATGGAAAATTGTAAACCTGTCCCTACCCTAGTTGCAACATGTACAAAGTTAAGTAAGGATGATGAAGGATCAGATGTCAATCCAACTCTATTCAAAAGATTGGTTGGAAACCTCATGTATCTCACAGCTACAAGACCGAATATCATGCAAGGAGTAAGTTTCATTTCTAGATTTATGGAGACTCCAAAAGACACACATTGGAGTGCAAGAAAAATAATTTTGAGATACATAATAGAACTAGAGATTGTGGCATAATGTATGCAAGCACAAAAAATAAGGATTTGATTGGATACACATATAGTGATTTTGTAGGAATTTTGGATGATAGGAAGAGCACTTCTGGTTTTGTGTTCCATCTTGGTTTAGGTGTGATTTCATGGGCATCTAAGAAGCAACCCATTGTGACACTTTCGTCAACAGAAGCAGAATATGTGGCAGCAACATTAGCAACATGTCAAGCAATATGGTTAAGGAGAGTATTTGATGGATTCAAGCTGAAATAACAAGGATAAACAACCATATATTGTGAAAACACCTCAACGATTGCACTATCCAAGAATAATGTGTTTCATTAGAAGAGCAAGCATATTGATACTAAATATCACTTTATTAGAGAACTTGTGAGCAATGGAGAAGTTCACTTGAAGCCTTGTAAATCTAGTGATCAATTGGCTGATATATTTACTAATTCATTAGCAAAAGATGCATTTGCATTTCATATAAGAAACTTGGGTGTTGTAAACCTAATTGAGACATAGACCAGTATACATGTTTGAGTTTTCATGAGTCATGTCTTAGTTTAGTAGTCGTAGTTAAGGGGGAGTGTTAAAATAAGCTAATTACTCCGGCATAAGGAGTTCGCTAAAGTTAGAGAGTCAATTAACTGAGGGTTGATTCAAGTTGAGATAATTCATAGTCGAACTGATAGTGTGTGGTTTCATGTCAAGTTGTGTGGCTGCATGTCAAGTTATTTTAGGTAAGTTACTAGTTGGAAAAGGTTAAATACCCTTCACAAGGTTCATTATAATTATGAAGTTTTGTGTGATCAATAGAAGAGCCGCAACTCGTGTGTTTTGTATATGAATTTGTGTTTTGTCTCCTCTTCCTTTCCAACAGATTGGTGTTGGGGTTTCACGCTGCCCAACAAAATAAATCAACTAGCAATCAGATCTATCTATCCTCTCAGAGATTCAGATCCAAAGAGATATGAGGCACGAGATTGTCGCTTGCAGTGATAGTACAAGTGAAGATGATGAAATATTTGGATATGTCATTTTTCGAGCTTTAAATTGAGCCTTCCTACTCCTAATTTGAGGGTTATGCAGAAACCCTAATGGAAAATGAAAATTTGTGAAATGGAAAGGTGCACCCACACCATGGCTTCCCCAACCCACACATCACTAGAAGGAGGTACCACTGTTCTTTTTTGAAACTTACGTTTTATGCCACAAGTGATAATCATATTGAATATTTATATAAATATCAATATTTTTATAATATTTACTCTATTAAAAATAAGAGTTTTTAGATGATCTTCCCAAATCTTCATTTCGTTTAATGTACTTTTGCACTTTTAAGAGCAATTGCTAGTATTATTTAAATAATTTCTATTCCAATATATCAACTACATTTATTAAAGTGATTAATTGATATAAATTTTATATCAACCACATTTACTAATATAATTGTACTAATAACCTATCATAATAAAAATTAATACGGAAACCTATTATAATAAAAATCAATCAATATGAAGAGAACATTTTAGAGAGCAAAAGTTGAGACAGACAAAGAAAAGTGGTATAGAGGTCAATGATAACACACAGTGTATAAAAATAGGACGATAGAATCTTTGTGTGGCTTTGTACTGCAATTTCCATGGAAATCTCATTATGGTTGGGTGGAAGTCAATGACAAGGGGCGGTGTTAAAACTTTGGACGAGAGAATATTCGTGTGGCTTTGTACTGCAATTTCCATGCACATAGAAAATCTGGAGCATGCTCACTCTTTTTGGGTCTCGGGCTGTTAACCTGTTTCCTTATGTCCGAGGAAGACAAGCTCTTAACCAAGCAGAAGCAGTTTTAAGGCATATTATAATTATATCCACTTTAATATTATAATATAATTAGTTTATATATAATTTTAATAAAGAAATAGGAACAATTATAATTATCTAGATACATTTGTTATATTATTAACTATCTCATTACCAAGTGTTTTAGGAAGAGGTTATTAATATTAAAACTAATGAAAATGATATTCAATTCTTTAAATTGACATTCATATTTGTTTTGATATTTATTATATATAATTTTTGAAATTGTTTTTTAATGAGTTATTTAAATTAAATTTTGAAAAATATATATACAATTTAAATTAAAAAATATATATTGTATATAATATTGGAAATTGTTTTTAATTAGTTTTTAAAATTAAATTTCCAAATATATACAACAATTTTTAATTAAAAAAATATATTCGAGAAAAGTGAAAAGTTTTTATATAGCTTAAGTTAAAATAAATAAAATTATAAATATAAATTTTAACATTATAAGGGATAACATTTCTATAAAAATTAATGAATTTCTTGATGTTGTAGATAACAATCTAATAATAATATTATTTATTTATTATTATTATTATTATTATTATTTTTTTTTAATTTTAATTTTAATTTTTATAGAATTTGGTGTTAATTTTACATAAAGACATTAAAAAAAAACTATATCTTTATAAAACTAATAACATTGAGGGGTGTTAGGGGAGGTAGAGAAAGTGGGGCCTTTTTTAGCCTTGAAGTAGTAATTTTTTCGCAATATGCATGGAGCCTAGGTAAAACAACAAACAACCAAGCTGAGTACCTCACCTTGTGGAAATGCTTGGAATTAACGATAGCGAGGAAAATCACTAGATTAATAGTTTTCAGATATTCAATGATTGTCATCCAACAAGTGATCAAGGTTTTGAAGGAAGCTTGTCATGGTTCTTCTCCCTTGTTGTCACATACCCAACCCCTTCTATCACCTCGATGGATGGGGCATATAATTTCTTTCCCCTTATTTCCTCTTCGATTTGCTTAGGCGCTTAGCTTATCTAACCCTTTGTGGGCTAAATTCATTTCACTAATGACTCTGTGCCATTGGTCTCGTTTCTACACGAAACGACCATAGGCCAGACACAAGGCCGGAGCTCCCAAGCCCAACACTTTTATGTGCACTTCATTATTTCGTCGAGCCCCTAGTCACATTCTTCTAGAAATGACCAAGGGTTGAGCTTAACCCATAGCCCCTTCCATCTCGACGCAATCCTTCATGCATTTTTTATAACTTGTCGGGGTTAATCTCCCAAGCTACATGTCTCGTGGGGTGCGCCCCCTGCACTTCGATTGGTTTCATATGCCAACACAATCATCCTCCCTATCCTGGTGTTGTCTTCCTGACGGTTTCCCAAACTATGTGTTAAGTCCCCGTCGACCTCTTTGTTCCAGGATTACCTAGACAATGTCCCCCCCATACCATCTCCTCATTTGCTTAATGCTTGTCACCATTTTCTTTCACAATTGCCAGTCCACAACATCTCAAAAACTTCCCTCATGACACCACTTTATTCCGCCTGGCTGTAGAGCTGGGTTGATCTGGCTGTGGAACTAATTTCATCCAATAGCATCATCATCGAGCTTGCATGGATGACCTACGTAGCCAACCTACATAATCCAGCTAAGTCCCTCCCAGTGCACTCCAAAGAGAAGCACCTACCAACTGCGAGGACTCTTCCAATGGGCTGGCATGGAAGGTGGGGTTGTATGACTTCCCTTCCCATTGGCCTGTCTTCCACTCGTGTATGCCACCGTAGCCAATTCCACAAGTGTAGCATTGTGTGGTGTAACCTACTTCATCCTGCTAGGTTACCTTCTTGGCACTTACGAATAAATTCCCTCTTTGTTCTTCTACGATGAACCCA
The DNA here is from genome assembly GCA_000404065.3 of Pinus taeda. NCBI lineage: Eukaryota > Viridiplantae > Streptophyta > Pinopsida > Pinales > Pinaceae > Pinus > Pinus taeda. The sequence goes on from APFE030108554.1 coordinate 30,977, forward strand.
TGAGGATGTCTTGATAGGTGGGCCAACTCCTGACTAATAGAATCATAACATTAAGGTGGGTCTTGCCATGCAGCTGCTTGCGTCATCTCGCGAAAGCTTACCTAATGCCTTCAACTCTTCTGCACAAATGATCCTTTAGGTGAACCTTAGCGTGCCGACATGTTATATGGGCTAGTTGCTGACAATTGGTGTTACTAAAATGGAACAGGCCCTACCTAATCCAAATGGACCCTAGAAAACCCTCTAAGTCTTCAAACACTCAAAACTATCACATGAGAAGAACTTTTCAAAGAGTCGGATTACACTATTAGGAGGCAAAAGCATGAAGAAACCAGTGAAATAAGGCTTATCAGAGGCTTAAAACAATGTTGCATCGGAGTCATCGGATCCGGTCAATCAACTACCCAGATCTGATTAGAAAATCGTAATCGGTAGTGGCAAGTGAAGGCTATCAGTGGAGAATACACAAAATATGCGATATCGATCAGCGGGGTCAACAAGGACCATTGATCAAGCATGCAGATCAACGGCCCAAGTTGAATCGCAATATCGCATCGACAAAACACAGTAGAGTGTTTACAAATGGCCCGCGGGTATGTGCGATATGCGATTGCGATCAATCGCATCACAACATCACATCAGAGTATTACAATGGAGCGGGGATGATATAAACATAACTCATGATAGTCGGACTTGATAACATTATAAACGATATTTGATATAATTTGTGATCCGGAAAATAGGGTTTTCCTTTGTATTTGTGTTTTTTGTTAAATAAATGAAATACAAAGGATAAAGCGCTGATGTGATGGAACTGGACCCGAAAGGGTTTGTTAATGCAAATATATATTGTTTCAAGTCTGAGATGAGTGGGATTTCATATTTTAATGTATTTTAAATATAAAAGGGAGATCATTATACAAGCGGGATTTCAGGTGGGCCAAAGGTGGTAAGTGGTTTGGGCCGGGCTTCGCCCAATCCCATACATGGGATGCCACGTGTCCAGGCCCTAGAGAGAGAAAACCACCCTTATCGGGTGATTAACCCGCGTATGAAAGAGCCGCCCGAAATGAACCACAACTGTTGGATCTAGATCTCCTAGATAAATGGTGGAGATGTGATGTGATTAAAAGGCGCACCCAATAGGATTTATAAGGCGGGATTCATATTATTTCAAATCTGATAAATGGTAGTTTGTCAATTTTTTTACAGTTTTTAGTGTATTTCTCTATGAAAATAGAGAACACTATTTCTGGGGATTTTAAAGGCCCGATGACCCATTCCATTACAAAACAGGTGGCCCCCATCCCTGAAAGCATTTAGCAATGATTGCTAACGCTCAGAGGGGGATATGAGTGGATAGAGGTCGGGAAGCTGGAGAGCCTGAGAAGGAGAAATGAATAGACATTGCCGATTGGCTTTAAAGCCACAAATTGACAAAGACAGAGACAAACAGTGCTGAGACAGAGAGCAAACAGAGATAGAGAGCCAGTGAGGAGAGTCTGTGTACTCAGAAAGACTTGGGGGATCCAAGTGAAGCCTTGTTGTTTCGTATCTATTGTGTGAGACTCAAATTGAGCTCACTTTTGTAAAAACTCTACTTTTGAAGACATAACAGAAAGATCACCACTGAAGGTTGGACCAGGAGACGTAGCCCAGGAGTGTTGGGTGAAATTCTTATTAAACCTGCTGCGTTTATGTTTGTTTGTCTATTGTGTTCTTTAACTACTTCATTGTCTATGTATTTCGCAATCTTATCAATCCATTGCACAAAGTAACATAGGCAAATCCATTCACATGAGTTTGTAATACCTTAATAATTGTCTAAGATATCATTATAAGATCAAGTGGTATCAAAGCTTTAGGTTTGCTAAGGATAGACAAGATTGTGTTGGATTGTTGAATGCTAACTAGGTAAAAGATCAAATTAGGAGAAGGAGAACTGGTTGAGGCTAACCCAGAAATTGGAAGAGTCTATCCTTGGAGGAAAATGACAGAAGAAATTCCCTTGGAATCAAACACTCAGTTCATGGAGAGTTTCATGACCATGATAGCCATGGTAGAAGAGATGTATCGAGGATTTAAGAAAGGTTGAGGTGAAGATACTTCAACCTCCAAACAAGACAAAGGAACAAAGGAACCTCTTCTAGATGGCCATTCAGAAGGCAAAGGGAAAGGGAAAGAGCCTCCTCCATCAACACCTCCTTCTAGCCCTTTGATTAAATTATATGTAAAATTTGATTTGCCAATATATGATGGAGAATTAAATGTAGAGAAGCTAGATAACTATATTAGAGAGATTGATGTATATTGCAGGGTGCAGAACATCGATTCAGAAAGGAGAAAGATTCAGCTGGCTAGCCTTCACCTTGGAGGAACTGCCCTAGTGTGGTGGGAAGGCAGGACACAAGCTAATTTGAAGAAGCATGGTAAAATTCTTTCTACCTGGAGTGAATTTGTTTCTGTCATTAAAAAACAATTCTATCCACTAGCTTATATGTAGCAAGCAAGGATGAGTTGGAAAACTCTTTGCCAGCTAAAGGGCCAAAGTGTACAAAGCTATACCCAGGAATTTAGAAAAACATCTTTAATTTTAGGCATTTCTCTAGACTCACCTAAAACTTTGTTGAAGTATATAGGTGGTCTACGCAACTATTTGAGGCACACTATTCTCATGTTTAACACTACTAGCATAGATGAGGTATCAGTTCAGGCTACACATCTAGAGGCCAAAGGCAAGATTGTGAACCCAAAGATTGGGGGATCATCAAAACCCACTGCAAGCAAGAACAAGGAATAGAGGAAGCAGAAATGGAAAGATAGGAAGGCAAACGCTGTACAGAAAGACAAACCTTCATGCACTCACTGCAAGAAGGTTGGACATGATGATGAACATTGCTGGTCTTTGTATTCAGAGCTAAAACCCAAGATGTTTGATGGAAAGAAGAAGAAGACTGCTGCTGATATTCAGAAATATTTGGGGTCAGACTCAGGTGATGAAACAATAGTCACAACCACAGGTATAAAAGGTAAAAATTCTAAAGCATCTACTAGTAATTCTACACAATCTATTGATAATGAAGACAATGAGAGGAAAAGATATGAGATTTTTCATATTAGAGTTATTTCCAAGCATCAAAAGTTTGATACTTTATTTGATAGTGGTTCACAAGTAAAATTGATTTCTGAAGCAATTGCAAAGAAGTTGGGACTATTAACCACACCTCATAAGAAGGCATATCCATTAGGTTGGGTATGTGATAAAGAAAAGCTACAAGTGACTAGATAATGTAAACTTAGGTTTGCCTTTGGGTCAACTTTTGTAGACGAGGTTGAGTTAGATATAGTTCCCTTGGATATATGTGGTATTGTATTAGGAAGTCCTTACTTGTATGATAGAAAAGCCATTTTCTATAGAATTGAAAATAAGTATCAACTCAGAAAAGATGGAATAGAATATATTGTAAGAGCTCATCAGCTCAAAAATAACTACAATCTCATAAACTCAGGGTAGATGAAAAGAATTGTAAATTCATGCAAGCAATTTTTACTAATGGTCGTAAAGGAAAAGACCCCTGATAAAATCAATGCATTTGAAGGCTGTGATGCTAAACAGAAAGTTGATTGAGAAAAAGTTGTTTCAGAATATGATATCCTATTTCAAGAACCTAAAGGTCTGCCACCCAAAAGGGAAACAATACATGATATTCATTTGCAGCAAGATGCTCCATTGCCTAACATCAGAATGTACAAGTTATCCACTTTAGAGAATGCAGAGATCAAGAAGTAGGTACATGAGCTGCTTGATAAAGAGTTCATCAGACCAAGCACATCACCATGTGGATCTCCAATTGTCTTGGTGAGAAAGAAAGATGGTTCGTGGAGGATGTGCATTGATTACAGAGCACTGAATAATATAAGTAAGTATTCCTTGCATGGAGAAGGATTTATTTCCAAGAGAATTACGTGATATAGGAGATTGGAGGACTTGTGGCCTATATATTGAGGCCTAGGTAGTCTATGATATTCATCTTTCGATTGCAGAGAGTACATGATAGCTCTTGAGTTGATTCTTTTTGTAAACAGAAGAGGATTTCCACTTGATTGATAATACAGATAGGGGTTTTATGTTGGTGCTTTCCCCAATGATATATCTTGTGTTATGGTTGATTATTTCTCCTGATTAGTTATATGTTTTTATGCTTGATGTTTCTCATGAAATCGATTATGCTTCCGCTTAATGTTTTGTAGAACTAGATCAAGTATTATGCTTTAGTACATTGCATATATCAGTTTGATCTATAGGTGTGAAATTTCTACATGGTATCGGAGCATAGGTGATCAAGGAAGAACAATATACAGGCAAGAGAAATTCAAAGTTTATTATTGGGGATATAGATGTCAAGTTCTTATCACATCTATTTCACCGATGGCTTTCTATGGTTTGAGGCTTGAGTATGCCCTTGACGGCAGCTCAATATACATAGCTTGGAAGGATCACATGGAGGAAATATTGAAAGATAACAACCTTAAGGACTTCATTGATTAAGAAGTCCCTAAGCCTACTGATGCTACTCAACTGGCGGAATGGAAGAAGTGTGTGGCTAGAGCTAGGAGAATCATCCTGGAGGGAGTTAGAGATCACATAATTTCGAGCCTCCATGGGAAGGAGACTCTGCATGCAATGTGGAAAACATTGAAAGATTTATATCAGAATAGCAGTGATCAGAGGAAGCTGGCAGTGAAGGACAAACTTTGCAAGATCAAGTGTGAAAAGGGTGACACTATCTCTACGTTCCTGAACAAGCTCACCACCTGCAGGGATGAGCTTACAAGTGTATAGGTCGTGACTGCTGATGATGATATGGTGAGTCTAACACTCCTTGAACTTCTTAAGAGCTGACATAGCTACCAGGACTCAGAGAATGGAAGGGATAAACTACCAGATTGGGAACGACTATGGTTGGATTTGATGCAGGAGGAGATCAGATAGAGCACCAAGGATGGAGCTTTTTCATCAAAACATGATGATGAAGAGAACTTGGCTTTAGCATCTAAAGCTAAGAAAGGGCAAGAGAAGGCATCCCAATCCAAGTCTTTTCAAGGAGGGAAGAAGTTTGACAAGTCGAAGGTGAGATGCTTTAATTGTCATGAGTTGGACCATTTTGTTGTTTGTGTTGATATGTGAATGTGATTAAATGGTAAAAACAAACACATAAGACAGCAAATTAATTAGGAGTTCACCCACAACTCTTGGGCTACATCTTTGTGAACTCTAGTAAACTCAACTAGGCTCTTTCAGATTATGGTATAAGTCTTTTTTTTACAAGCTCTTGGCTTAACTCCTGCTATTTTACAGAGAAACAGTGGGTTTAGACACCATTTTATCCCTTGGCTCTTGAAGCTCTGGCTCTTGGCTCCTGGTTCTGGCTCTTTGGCTCTGACTCTGGCTCTTCAACTCTGGCTCTGGCTCTGGCTCTTTGTCTCTAGCTTCTTTCTATCCTCTATCAGTTCACAACCTTCTTGGATTTTCACTTGGCTTCCTAGTGATTCCCTTGGCTACCTTTTTGCTTCTGCGTTGCGTCCTTCGCCTCAGCCTCCTGCTTTGGCTTCACTTTCAGCAACAAAAAATCAACTACAACAACCAAAAACCATAAAAAAAACCCAAAAAGCTCCTTGTTTCTGTTGTTCTATGGCTTTTTAAGCCAAATCGATGCTGTTGGTTCATTTCCGCTTCTCGGCTTTCTATCTTCTAGTTTCGGTCCACTCAAACCCCTTCTTTGAGCATTAGCAATCATTGCTAAATTCCCTCAGGGATGGATGCCACCTATTCTGTAACGGAAGGGGTAATCGGTGCTTGAAATTCCCAATTTTTTTGCATTCTCGGCTTACACAGGAAAATATACCAAACACGGGAAAAATCCGTAGAGAACACTATTCCCTGGACTTCAAATATTCATAAATAAGCTTTATAACACTATCGAGTCTGCTTGCAATCGCTATCGCAAGTCGCTCCAGCCTTGTTCCAAGGTTTCCCTTTGTATTTTAGAAATACATTAAAAATATTGAAAATACAAACAAGACTGCAGTTGGGCGGATCTCAAAACATATGGAATATTGTTTATAATCTTATCAGGTCCAAAAAATCGCATCGCATATATATATAACATATAGTCGCTCCTCTGTAATGCACCGATGTGATGTTGCAAATTGCAATCGAAAGTCGCCCGTTCTCCATAAGCCTTCCCTTTGGTGTTTTTCCGATGCGATATTGTGATGCGACTTGTCACAATTGCACATCGCACATACTCCGACCGTTTAATGTGCGCTGCACTATAACCGCTGATTGCGATATCGCGATTGCACTAAACATATACCATGTGCTGATATCTGCTGGTTTCCACTGCCAATTGTGATTTGCCGATCGGATCTAGACCGCTGATCAGCCAGATCCGACAGCTCCTGTTTATTGTTGACTCAAGCCTCCGATAGGCCTTATTTCTTTAGATTTTTGCCTCTTTCCTAAAGAATAAAGGGGAACTTATTTTTATGATAACTTCTTCATCTGAAGTCCATTTTCACCCATTCAAGTTGTGTTGGGTTCAGAATGAAGGGATCTATGTAAAGAGACTATTTTTGAGAGCAACCTACAACTTTCATTTTCCTCTGATTTACAAAGGATTTGTGCCATTTGGCACCTTTTACCTCTTATATGAAGTCTTTTAGACTTAGAATTTTATCCAAGATCCATTTTGGGATCACTAGAGCCCTGTAACAACTTGGGTCCCTGGAGGCTATGGGTGGGATAAAATCTATGGGGCCTGTAACAGATTGGGTCCCCTAGAGGCTATGGGTTGAAATAACCACTTTGGATCCCTGTAACAACTTAGAAGGATACCATCCTGAAGTCGAAATAAGGACAGGCCTGATCACAGTCTTTGGTTACTGCCCTGATTGGTACATTGGATTTTGGACTCCCTAGGAGGAGGCAAATCACTGTACATGCACTTGGGGGTGAGGTTGGGCACCTTTGCACTCATTTTTCATGAAAGAAATAAGTAAACAACTATTGGGATTGAGGTGCAATTTCCTCTGGAGTACTTGACTTAACTAACAACTTATGTGTGGGCCCAAAAGTAAGCATTTTCTCCTCAGACTTTGGAATCTGACTCGGGGGTGGCAGTTGCAAGTAATAGTGGTTGCAGCTGTCTATGGTTGGGTGGAGAGTCATTGTCCTAGACTCAGTTTCCTTGTAGACTTAAAGATACGTATTTGTAAATGTTGCTTTCATTTAAATAGATTATGTTGTATAATTGTTTATAGTGGTTCTAGAAAACTGGGACTTCTTTTGTGTTGTTTGTGCGTATACCTATGGTGCAACTTGGAGAGGATATTCTCCTGATATGTATGATGAATATGAGTGTGTGTATGTATGTATGCTAGTGCAACCTGAACTAAAATGTGTTCAATAGCCTAAGTGATGGAAACCATAGAGTATCTGATGTTAAGACGTGAAATGAACATCATAATAGTAATGCCTAAGTTATGGGGCCAAGGCTAACCCTTAATTTGAATAAAACAATTGTCTGCGCTCATAATGACATAGTAATGGAAGAGAAAGAAATTCATGATATGTTTAACTGTGCTCAAAAAATAATACAATAGCGAAATTGAATGATCTTAATGATATGTTTCAAGCCATAATCAAGCTTGAATTAAACCATTAAAAGTAGTGGTTTATGAGACCCTTTTATTAATGTACAACTTATATAAAAGACCCTATTTTGACCAGAGTCGGCGATTGTATACATTTGAGGAAATTTCTTACAAGTTGTTGTGGTGATAGACAAGAGTGTATGAATGATAGAGGAAGTTCCCTAGGGCCAGTTAAGCTTTGTAGCTTTACCTAAATGTCCTACAACCATACTCAAATGGCCTCTAACCTTGCATTTGTAGAAACATCCATTCTTGCCACAAGGACTTTCAAATTAAGGGCTACAGGTCCTTACAAATAACTAAATGCCTTGGAAACCTTTGAGCAATGCTAAGGAGTAGCCTGCAGGGCCAACATGGATTTTGGAATTGTCGGCATGTGGCAGGTGAAGTGGAAACTTCTTGGAATCTTGCTTCAAGCCCATGGTAGGAAATGGATGCATGATCGCCTACTTCACCATGCAAGGAATTCCCTACCTGAGGGCAGGGAAGACCCACTGGCCAGAAATCCCTTTATGCATCTAAAACCCAACCTCAGGAGGGTAAACACCATGAAGTGCATTAGTTCGTTGTTAGCAAAGTGTCGAAGTTTCGACAAATAATATCTGAAGGTCTACTCGACCTCTGAGGCAGAGTGACAACCTAGTAGATTAATTAGAAAAGGCTTGTACAGTGATAGAGTTTGTCTGTGGAGTGATCATGGAGTGATCGGTTGGATCCTCTTTTGATTTGTTACATAATGTAGGACCGAGGTCCTCTAGCCAAGCCATGGTCAAGATCAAAATGAGACTGGTTGCAAGTGTGAAGGGACCGAGTCTTGTGCTTAAGAGGGAGGATCAGGAAACCTGATCCCTTGGTTGATATGCAACCTAAACGTGGAGACACCTCATTGATGCACCATGTTTTTCCCTCAAATGCGATTGGATAAAGAAGTGAGAATGTGGCTAGAACCTAGAAGGGTGTGCTGTTTGATAATATGAACAATCAATATGATGGCAGCAGGATTTGTTGCCTGACACACCATCCCAGACTTCCTGTGATTGGTCGAAAGACAATCCAACATGGTCCGGAGGTGGGAGCCTCGAGGTTCATTCCCAGAACTTTTCTAAAAGCATAAGCTAAGGAGCATTGGGTTAGAGACGCAGGGATGAAGTGAAACATGGCATGTGCTTGACAATGTTGTTATTGGAGGGTGGGTTGGCCCATAACCCACGTAAGCCCAAATGCATAGCCCAAAAAAATGAGAAGAGGACGCAATGGAAAACATCGGAGAAGGCTTGGCAGGATGATGTCATAGGTGTACGTGGCAGGGTTTGTTTCAATGTCGTAACGCCATTGGTCAAGGACTAGCCTGTATACCACGTCAGTCCGCTATGGTTCACCCGAAGGATTGTTAGTGCAAAATATTTGAAGGCGTCGGGTAAGGCTTGACGGGATGACAAAAGAAGTTGCATCATAGGACCCACCTTAATGTTTCAATGCTATTGGTTAGGATTTGGCCCACATGTCGAGTCATCCTGATGGGTTCAACCTAGAAGAACAAAGAGAGAAGTTATTCGCAAATTCTCGGAAGGTAAGCTAGCAATATGATGTAGGTTATGCCACACAACAATACACTCGTGGAATTGGTTACGGTGGAAGACATAAGTGGAAGATAGGCCAATGGGAAGGAATTCATATGGCCCCACCTTCCATGCAAGCCTGGTGGAAGAGTCTCGACAGTTGGTAAGTGGTGCTATTTAGAGTGCACTAGGAGGGACATAGTGGAATGACATGGGCTAACCGCGTAGGCCATCCATGCAAGCTCGACAATGATACTTTTGGATGAAATTGGTCCAACAGCTAAATCAACCCAAATCTCTCTTAAGGTGAAATAAAGTGGTGTTGTAGGTGACGTTGTTGGGATTTCGTGGACCAACAGTGGTGGAAGAAAAGAAAATACAAGCGTTAGTCCAATAAGGAGATGGAACGGGGGCTTGCTATCGAGGTAAGCCCAGAATAGAGAGGTCGACAGGAACCTAACATGTAGTTTGGGAAAATGCAAAGAAGGAAATGTTGGGACAAGGAGGATGATTGTGTTGGCAGATGACACCAATTGATCAGGCGCTAAGTATTTAGCTCAAAAATCAAAGTTCTCAGAATGGCTCGAAACCTGAATGAATGCATTCGTCTCAGAAAAATGATCCTAATGCAACTTGTTTCACTGAAACCGAGTTCATATGAGGAAGTTATTGAGTTCTATTCGCTTTGCTAAACAAGCGAAATTTGCGAAAAAGAATGACTAGCCACTGCATAGTCAACAGTCCATACTATTGATGTGGCAAGTGACTAGTCAGTGTCAACTTGGTCAACATCTAGTCATGTCTCAACAAGTGTCATAGTGTGATTGGGTTTTAGATTGGTGCGTTCGCGCAGTTCTATTGGTTAGTTTTTGGACCAATGAGAGAATGCCACATGGCAAGCTCGTAGGCTGCCATGTGGCACCTCCCAACGGCCTAGGCAAAGGTCAATTCAACAAAAATATTATGTGGAGGCGTCGGGGTTCAACCCCGTGACTTCCTACCTGCATTCTAAATCCTTCAACCATCTTTGCTAATGTTGTTGCTTAACTGTTATAGCGCACCATATATATTTGAAGTTTATTGCATTTGGAATGGGTGGTTAGGAGGGCTAGCTCGTAGGCTAACACTCCACATGTGAACACAAACATTGTTACTGCAAACGGTTGGGCAGGTGGCTCCATAAACTGTTACCCCAAACGATTACCGCAATGGTTAGGCCACATGTGAATGCATCCAGTGGCTCCAACTCTAACGGTTACCGTGAAACATGTGAACGCAATCACCATTACATCAAACAGTTGTCGACAGCTCCAAAACTCCGACGGTCTCCACGCATGTGAACATGCTATCCAACGATCATGGTTTATGGAGGTTAGTTAATGTGGTGGCTACCACTATGAAACAGTGTCACTACCCACCGCATGTGACCCTCTGTTGAAACTGCCAGTCTAATCCGCAGTAATTAAGCGCTAATTACTCAAGTTAAACTCAGCTTATATTTAATTAATTTGGAGTTTAAAATGGTGGACTTTTAGCCGACTCCGACAATTTTGGCGCCATCCCCAAAATTAGTGGCTCTAACTGGAGTTTTCCAGATTTAGAGGAGCTTTTACGGGGAAAGACTGTTAGAGGCATAACTGGAGAAATGTTCGACCAAATTGAGCTAAGGAAAAGGTGTTCCTAGCTAATTTTGACATTTTGAACACATTGGTGTAGGTATCAAGAGTAATAGATCTTTGTAAACATTTTTTTTTTCCATATTGAGCTAATACGAAGGCCCAAGCCATCGAAGATGGACCAAGGAGATGTAGCCCAGGAGGGGTGAACCCCTTCATCAAACACTTTATTAAAGTGTCTCTTTGATGGTTTGTTGTACTTTTAATTTCTATTGTTCAGTACTTGTTTTTGAAGCTATTTTGTTCATGTCTGTCACATAAAACTTGATGAAATTTACCTATTTCAATCACCAAACAACCTAAGGAAATCTATGCACACGAAGCAATGAACAAGCACATGTTTATAAATATATAATTGATATTAGCACAACAAAACTAACATTGTAGAATTGAGGCTTCTGTGATCCATCATATTTGTAAAAAGAGCTTCGGCGTAAATCACATAAAAAGATTATTGTCGACGCGTTTCGAACCAACTAGTGTGGTTCATCGTCAGGACAAGTTGAAGAAACAGATCAGGCTTTAGCAATTTAAATAGGCTGAGCAGAGACTCTAACGGCTACATAACAACTATATTTGACTCTGGGACCAAGGCCATAAATAAATTTAATCTTATTTATTATATTATTATTTTAATTCTAGAGATGAGAGAAATTAGGTAAGATTAATGAATTAGTGAATATTATCCCAAGAAATTTGTTTAAATAAATTAATGGTTATTTAAAACTTTGAATGGTTTCTTTTGAATGAATAATTTAAGTTATATAAATTAATAAATGAGTAATTTACGTTGTATTAATAAATCTAATAATAATAAGATAATAATATTATATTTAGGTTAGATGAATAAATGAGCTAATATTATCAAAAGAGATTTATTTGTTTAAATAACATAATATTGATGGTTATTTTACTATTAAATTACTAATGTTTAAATGACTTATTCATAATGAATAATTTGAGATATATAAATAATTATATATTCTTATTAAGTTATTACTTAAATAAATATGTTTTAATTAATGATGGTTAGCTTGACTAGTAAAAGAGGAAATAATTTAATTTATTTCTAGGACTACCACATATGTATATATCTAAGCTATCATTAAGCCCATAGTTTTTTGGTAGCTATCACAAATAAAATATAAATAAGATTAGACCCAAAAATACATCATAATTTAATTATAATAATAATAATAACCCAATGAATCAAACTACTAAAACTGGAACAGGACCTTTATCAGAGATAAATTCTATATAATAATAAATGAGATTAATGCATAAGAAGAAGCTAGACATAAAAAGAGACAGGAGGAACCCGAAAAAATAGGGAAGAACACAATGATGCCAGCGACACTCTCGAAAGGACAAAACACACCCACCCAAAGAAAGCACCCAGGATGAACAGAGGGGCGGGGGGGGGAGGAAGGAAGAAACCCTAAGACGACAGCGCAGGGATCCAACTTCTACTTACCTTCCACCCATCATCTCTGTTGAGATTGACAGGTCTTCGTTCAATTTCAATAGCTTCCCTTAACTTGCGATGATGAAACTGATCCACCCTGGCAATGACTTTGGCCTCCTCTATGCAGACATGATGTTTAGTCTTGTCCACATGCTCTGCTAAAGCTGAGGACTTTATTCTTCCATGCCTCAAGTCCGCTGCATGCTCACAAATTCTCTGCTGGATGGAGCGCCTTGTTTCCCCTATATAAGGGGTCCCACAAGAGCAAGGAATCAAATAGACACCTTTCATGTCTTTGGGGTTGACCGGATCCATTACAGACCTCAAGGAGTTACGAATGGTCCTGAGGGGCCTGAAGGTTGAGGGAATATCAAACTTTCTAAGGATCTGAGCAATCCTATCAGTGGTCCCTTGGATATATGGAAGATGGACACCTGGATGGCGCTCCTTAGGCTCTTTTTTAATAAACGCATTTTTGGAAGCTGTAAGGAAAGCCTTCCGACCAAGGTGCCTGCTATATCTGTTTTCCACAAAGACATCAAGGAGGTGGGTTCTCTCTCTGTCCAGGCTTTCCTTATCCGAAATCCTGAGGGCACGCGTAGCCAAGGTGTTAAGAACACCCATTTTCTGAGCAGGGAAATGATGGGAATCAACGTGAAGATACTGCTCTGTGTGCGTCTTCTTACGGAACACGGCGTGGGAGAGAGAGCCGTCCTTCCTCCTAGAAATAAGAATATCCAGGAAAGGGAGGCTGCCATTGACCTCCTTTTCCATGGTGAACTTAATAGCTGAGGATTGGCCGTTGAGGTGATCCAGGAAACGAGGTACAACAAAAGGAATTTGATGCTTTGAAGCGAAATATTAGTTCAACACCGATATTGGCTCTTCTCGATCTTAGACAACCATTCAAGATTCAAACGGATGCTAGTGATTATGCCATGGGAGCAGTTCTTCTGTAGCATGGTAAACCCATTTCATTTCATTATGAAGTTTTTAATGGAGCTGTAACTAACTATCCCACTTATGACAAAGAACTTTACACATTGGTACAAAGTGTTAAGAAATGGAAACACTACTTGATGGGAAAAGATACCATTATCCATATCGACCATCAACCATTGTAGTATTTACAGTCACAATCAAAGTTGCAACAGTCATGACATTTCAAATGGATGGGTTTTCTACAACAATTTCATTTGGTTATCAGGTATAAATAGGGAATCTACAATAAGGTAGATGATATGATTTCAAGGCCTATTGTAAATTCATCTGTTATACTCAAGCATAATTCTGTTTTTTATGAAATTTATATTGAACAATATGCAAATGATAGTGACTTTCAAGATGTGTATGAAATCTTGAGTCAAGGAAACCAAATTGAAGAGTTAGATTATTATGTACATAACAGTTTGTTGTATCATTTGGGCAAGTTGCGTATTCCACAGGGAGAAAGAAACTATATCATAAGGGAGGCGCACACTTCATTGATTGCTGGACACTTTGGTCTAGGCAAGACAATAGAAAATCTCCGAAGGCATTTTTATTGGCCACACATGTTTGAAAATGTTTCTGGTTTCATAAGAGGATGTTCTTTGTGTGCAACAAGTAATCCTAGGCATAGGAAACTTGGATTTTACACTCCACTTCCAGTACCTTCACATCAATGGGAAAATATTTCAATGGATTTTGTAGGAGGTCTTCCATTGCCAAGGAAAGGTGATGCTTACTTGTATGTAGTTGTAGACCGGTTCAGCAAAATGTTCATATTAACACCATGTAAAAAGAAAATTATTGCTGAACAAACAACTCATCTTTTCTTCCAAAACATTTGGGTTCATTTTGGTCTTCCTATTTCTATTGTAAGTGATCGAGATTCTCGATTTGTTGGGAATTTTCATTCAAATTTGTGGGAAATGATGGACACAAAGTTGAAAAAGAGTACAACCTTTCATCCACAAATAGACAGACAAATAGAGGTGGTCAACAGAACAATCATTCATCTTCTTAGAGGATATTGTAGCAAACCTCCCAAGTTGTGGGATAAATAATTGCACTTCATACATCATGCATACAAGAGGGAAAATCATTCTTCCACAAACACATCGCCATTTGAGGCATGTTATGGGTACTTGCCAAGATTGCCATTGGACTTAATATTTGATAAAGATGTTGCCATCGATGGTTACAATGACATTGATAAGGCAAGGAAGTTCATAGAGAAAATTCAGTTGATACATCATACAATGCATGAACAACTTGAGAAAAGTCAAAGAAACGACAAGGCAAGGCATGAAAAACCCCAGATTGATCACAAATTCCAAGTTAGCGATGAAGTTTGGTTATATATTAGCAAAGAGAGACTTCAAGGGTAAGGTAAAAATCTTAAGCCAATTCTATATGGTCCTTTTAAAATTCTGGAAAAGATTAGTAACAATGCATTTAAGCTTGATTTTTCTCCTTATATGCAAATATACTATGTTGTTAATGTTGAGAATTTGAGATTGTTTGAGCCTCCTTTGACTAATGATTAAGGAGAGCATGTTCAACTACCATCAATAGATGATTTCTCACCAAAATATCTTGATGAACTTCAGCAGGATCTCATACTTGATAGAAGAACCAGGACTTCGAAAAGAGGGGATGTCAAATACCTTAGAGTGGAACTCAAGGGACAAAAGCCTTCTAAAGCTAAATGGTTGCAGATTGAGAAGGTGAGGGAGTTGTACCCTCACTTGCTGAACAATTGATAGTATATATTTGGGGTCCAAAAGGCTTCTAGTGGGGAGGAATGATCAGGAGCTTAGTATTTAGTTCAAAAATCAAAGTTCTGAGAATGGCTCGAAACCTAAACGACCGCGTGCATCTCAGAAAAAAGATCCTAATGAAACTCGTTTCATTGAAAACCGAGTTCATATGAGAAATTGGCAAGGGAGGCAGCAGCTGTGCTTGCTGCCTTAAACACACCTCCAAAACAGAAAGGGAAGAGAAAGAGGCAAACCTCCATGTACTTTAAAGCAAGGAGAAGCACAAGGATCAAAGCGGGCAGACCCCAGCCATAGTCAAAGGAGCCAATTGTCATTAGGACACAATAACTAAACCAAAAGAAGAGTCTCCTTCAGAGATACCTATCACCTATGAACGAGGAAGCCCAAAAACCTCCACCTAGAGAGGGAGAATTAGGATGATGGACGCAGGGGCAGCTCTACAGGAAGTTGAGACATCTCTACAGGAAACTCTAGCTAAGATAAAGGAGACCGAAAAATTGGATGAAAAGGCGGCCAAACAATCACACAAAGAAGAAAAGACCAAGGAGATATTGGAACCAAGTCCTCAGCCTAGCTTGGGCTCATACTACAACTTGTTAGAAGCCGGGAAGATCATTCCCCAAAACTTTGTGGTGCCACTCTTCTTTACATTAGAACAAGAAAGGGTTAGGTCTCACACTTGGATGAGGATTGCCAAATCCAAGGGTGTGGCAGACATAGGCCACTTGGAAGAAAAACTCAAGGAATCAAGAAAAGAATTGGCCATGGTGAGGCACGTAGAAAGCAGTCAAAGGGCTAAACTACAATAGGAGAATGAGCTGCTGAAACAACAGTTACAACTACAGGGAAGTCATAAGGAAGACAGGCCCTCCATTTTGGGAGAACAACAGCAACAAGAAGGGCCTCCAGCAGACAAGGAAACATTTGATGAACAATAGAGAGAGGACAAGTTGCAGGTTGAGGTTGAGGCACTAACAAAACTGCTACAGGAAAAGGAGTCACATGCAGCAGAAGAAATACAGTTTTCAAAGCAACAGGTACAAGAGAAAGAAGCCCAACTGGCCTGCATGGCCAGCTGGGCAGTAGAAGCCTTACAATGTAGGCAACCTACTAAGTCATATGCCTTATATCTTAAAGATAAATGGTTGAAATTTCAAATTAACACCTTGGCCAAAGGGACACCATTCCATTTCAGAATTACCATCAATTCATGGCTATGTGTGACAGTAGCTCAGCAGAAGATAAGGCCAAGTTATCAGAATTCTATTTACACAACTTTTCCCTTCCAAACATGAATCTGTGGGACCCCAATGTTGCATTGGGAGATGTGCAAATTATGGCCATGGCCTCTTGGTTAAATCATGAGGAAAAGAGGGCAACAGAGATTTGGAATATTATGAACAGGGAGCTAAGTGAGCCGCTCCTGATCAAGGCAGAACCAGAGGATCCCTTAGCTTTAATATATGCCCATCAGCACTTGGCCAATAACCCTCAGGTTCTCCCAGACTACATTGAAAGACAATCTCAGGCCATTGATCACTTTGAGGACATGGAGAGACTGTTGGGGGATAACTGCATTCATGCTTGCACAAGGAGATGGAACACACTGTCCCACAGTCTAAAAATAAGAGAATACCACTCCGCAACAAGGATGAGGGAGGCCTTGGCGAGAGTACCACTCTATAAACAGTCAATGCAAAACCTGCAGGCCAACTAGATCGGCTTGAAGTTTAGTCCTCCCTTGCTTTTAGGACTGCTGGAGGGGGTCAAAGAAGAAGAGCAGCATAGGCAGTGGGAGGAAGTAGAGAGAAAAGCAGGGTTTCATGACCGAGAGGGGGACACCACCTCGGAAGCCTGGGATGTTAGAGAGGCATTCAAAGCAATCAAAGATGATGAGTTGGATTAGTTGCTCAGAGGATGAGCAACCCATTTAGCTAGGGGGTGATGATGAGCCCCAAAAATGGGTAACTTATTGGGCTCATTTTGCCTATTATTCTTGATTGA
Source organism: Pinus taeda (assembly GCA_000404065.3). Classification (NCBI taxonomy): domain Eukaryota; kingdom Viridiplantae; phylum Streptophyta; class Pinopsida; order Pinales; family Pinaceae; genus Pinus; species Pinus taeda. The sequence goes on from APFE030108554.1 coordinate 48,162, forward strand.
TCCACCATTCTTCATAGTTTATGCATGCTTTTGAGTATATTTGTGTTAATTGAATGAATGAGAATAGTCACTTGACCATGAAGTCTAATACGTGCTTGTTGCAGATTTTTGGACATCTTTTGGACCAAGGTCAAGCATTTATGAGCTAGTTGACAACCAAATATGAGGGAACAAGGATGAGGATTAGTAGGAAGAGTGTCTCCTGCACTAAATGGCCCCTTCCTCGAATTATCCACCATCAGCTCAGAGTTCAACATCCCACCAAAGATGATTTCCAAGGGCAGCCGAGCAGCTATTGAGTAGTGGCTGATTATTTGTAGTTTTGAGCAGTCGAGCCCCTTGAGTTAAGGAGGGCTATTGGAGGTCCTCATGGTACATAATTAGGAAGGCTTCCACCCTTGGTAGTTTAGCTCTTGAACAATTGTATTTTCACACTTTAGTGCTGCTCTGCCTTTTAGCTCATTTTCGAGCTTTTGCTGTAAACATTTTTGTGACATGGTTATTTTTTGAGTAATGGAGATCAGTTTCACTTTGCATTAGCTCTGAGCTTCTTTTAGGAGGCTGTAGATATTGGGGTTGGGCCCAACCCAAGTGCCAATGCTTCCTTTTGTTTACTTTTATGTGTTTTTGCTGCATTCCTAGAATAATTTCTGCTACTTAGATTAAAATCTTGCTTGGTTACTTAGGTTGTTTATGATGATTGAGATATTTTTCATGCTTCAGGTTGATTCAATAGTTTGATAAAGGAAAAGACCTGCAAAAAGGCCATCAAGCAACCCTTGATCTCTTCTCCCCCTCGTTGGGACCATGAGATGAGACCAAGGCATACTTGCTGCCACAAAAACACTATTTTTGCCTTTTCATGCAATTGCTAGTGTTAGAATTTTAGTTAGGAAAGTTGATACCAATTGTGATTACATGCTTAGAACTATTCTTTCTTGTTTTTCATAGTTTCCTTACATGATTTTCTGCCAATGAACTTCTATCCATCATGATTTCTGGTATTTAGGTCAAATGAGGTCAAAATAGCTAGAGCTTTGATTTTCCTAGTCTTCGTTTGATCAATTTTGGAAAATAATGTGCAGAACACCTGTGATACCTCCCTGCCTACCATTCCTCCATCAATACAACCTGCTCCATCCCCTGACTTAGATTCTTGCCTTTCATTTGCCACATTTTCTCACTTTGCCCTAATTTGTACATTCCTGTGCATCATTGCTCCCTCCATCCTCGAACAAATCCAATCACCTCAACTACTCCTTAGCCTCATTCACCAGGTCCTAGAACCCTTAACATCCTCATCCAACCTCTATTTCCACTTTTCCACCGTTTTTCCATCAACCCTCCAAAATCCTCTTTCGGAACATCCTGTAGAACCCCTGCAGACTTCCTGTAGAAGATCACGTGAGCAGTTTTTTGAGATCTGATCGCTGTGAAACTCTCTAGAAGGGTGCTAGGGACCCCTTACGCCCTCGTTTCACCTTCCCAACCTCCTACAATCACCTACCCCATTTCCTTTCGCCAATCAACCTCTACACAGTAAAAAACAGTTAAAGCACATGCATAATAATTCTACAAGATTACTCAAAAATACAAAAAGATGTTCCTTCTCATACTTCACTTCAGAAGTAGCTTAGTCACATGCAATTTACCTTTCCAAGAGTCAACGACATCCATTTATGTAGCTTTCATCCCTTTTCTTGCACCAGTAGGGTTCGTGGGTAAAACTAGGGTTTGCTAGGGTTTGCATTTTCTTTCAGCATTTCGCTTCTTTTTGCAAGTAGATTAGCCTCTGTTGAGTTAGCTTTCAACCATCAAAGTTAAAAGCTTCTTCTAAGAGCTCATAGAAGTTGGCTTAAGCTCCTAGTGGACTTGTGCCAGCTGATCAAGTGACAACGTGCGGCAAGAGCTAGTACTTGTGCATATAGCACCGTCGCTTCCAAGTTTGTTACGAACTACCAAGTTGATAAAAGTAAAGAAGGGAGTCCCAGGAGTTGCAACATTATTGTTGCAACACTGGAGCCCACCAGATGGTCACAATGACATCGATAAGGGAAGGAAGTTCATAGAGAAAATTCAGTTGATAAGTCATACAGTGCATGAACAACTTGAGAAAAGTCAAAGCAACTACAAGGCAAGGCATGGCAAACACTGAGAAGGCAGGTTAGGGACAAAAGCCTTCTAGAGCCAAATGGTTGCAGATTGAGAAGGCGAGGAAGATGTACCCTCAACTGCTGAAAAATTGATAGTATCTTTTGGGGTCCAAAAGGCTTCTAGTGGGGAGGAATGATCAGGCGCTCAGTATTTAGCTCAAAAATCAAATTTCTCAGAATGGCTCGAAACCTGAATGACCTTGTCCATCTTGGAAAAACGATCCTAACACAACTCGTTTCACTGAAAACCGAGTTCATATGAGGATGTTATTGAGTTTTGTTCACTTTGTTAAATAGGCGAAATTTGCAAAAGAAAATGGCCAGTCACTGCACAATCAACAGTCCGCACTGCTGACATGGAAAGTGACCAGGTATGGTTAACTTGGTCAACATCCAGTCATGTTTCGACAAGTTTCACAGTGTGATTAGGTTTCAGATTTGTGGGTTGGTGCAATTCTATTAGTTAGTTTTTGGACCAATGAGAGAATGCAACGTGGAAAGCTTGGAGGTCGCCACGTGGCACTTCCCAATGACCTAGGCAGAGGTTAGTTCAATAAAAATATTATGTGGAGGCGCCGGGGTTCGACCTCGTGACCTCCTACCTACAGTCCCAAAGGCTTGAACCATCTCTGCTAACGTTGGTGCTTAACCATTGTAGCACACCATATATATTTGAAGCTTATTGCATTTGAAATGGGTGGTTAGGAGGGTCAGCTCGTAGGCCAGCCCTGCACATGTGAACACAAATGTTGTTACAACAAACGGTTGGGCAGTCGGCTCGATAAACCATTACCCCAAATAGTTACCGCAACAATTAGGCCACATCTGAACGTAACGGGTAAAGGGTTAAGGTTATGGTTATGTCATCCGGCGTCTCCAACTATGACGATTACCGTGAAACATGTGAACGCAATGACCGTTACATCAAACAGTTGTCGACGGCTCCAAAACTCCAACGATCTCTGCGCATGTGAACATGCTATCCAATGGTCACAGTTTGTGGAGGTTAGTTAACATGGCGACCAGCACTACGAAACTGTGCCACTAACCACCGCATGTGACGCTCCGACAAAACTGCCAATGGTTTCAGAAATCATCAGTCTAATCCACTGTAATTAAACGCTAATCACTCCAGTTAAACTCGACTTATATTTAATTAATTTGGAGTTTAAAATAGCGGAATTTTAGTGGATTCTAGCAATTTTGGCACCATCCCCAAATTTAGTGGCTCTAACTAGAGTTTTCCAGATTTAGAGGAGCTTTTCTAGGGAAAGACTGTCGGAGGCCTAACTAGAGCAATTTTCGACCAACTTGAGCTAAAGAAAAGGTGTTCATAGCTAATTTCGACATTATGAACACATTGGTGCAAGTATGATGAGTAATAGAGCTTTGTAAACAACATTTTTTTCCATATTGAGCTAACATAGAGGCCCAAGCCATGGAAGCTAGACCAAGGAGATGTAGCCCAGGAGGGATGAACTCCTACATCAAAACACTGTGTTAAAGTGTCTCTTTGATGGTTTGCTATACTTTGAATGTCTATTGTTCAATACTTATTTTTGAAGCTATTTTGTTCATGTTTGTCACATAAAACTTGATGAAATTTACCTGTTTCAATCACCAAACAACCTAAGGAAATCTATGCATAGGAAGCAATGAACAAGCACATGTTTATAAATCTGTAATTGAAATTAACACAACAAAATTAACATTCAATAACAAATCACCAATCAGAGTGCAGGGGGGCAGATCCCACGGGACACATAGCTTGGGAGATTGACCTCGACAAATTATAGAGGGGGCATGAAGGATTGCACTAGGATGGAAGGGGCTATGGGTTAATCTGAACCCTTGGTCATTTCGTGAAGAATGTGACTAGGGGATCAACGAAATAAGAATGGAACATAAGAGTGTTGGGCTTGGGAGCTGCAACATTGTGTCTTTCCTATATTCTTTTCACGTAAAAATGAGGCTGATAGTGTAGATCCATTAGTGAAAATAATTCATCCCACAAAGGGTTAGACAGGCTAAGCGTCTGGGCAAATGGAAAGAAATGAGAGGAAAGAATGGGAAAAAAATTATATACCCCATCCCTCGAGGTGATAGAAGGAGTTGGGTATGTGAAAACAAGGGAGGAGAATCAGGACAAACCTCCCTCAAAGCCTTGATCACTTGTTGGATGACAATTATTGAGTCTCTGAAAACTATTAATCTAGTGATTTTCCTTGCTATGGTTAATTCCAAGCCTTTCCACAAGGCAAGGTAGTCAAGTTGGTTGTTTGTTGTTGTACCTAGGTCCCATGCATATTGGGAAACAATTTTTTGTTCAAGGCTAAAGAAGGCCCCACTTACTCCTACCTCCCTTGACACCCCTCAATGTTATTAATTTTATAAAGAAATAATTTTATAATAACTTTATGTAAATTTAACACCAAATTCTATATCTTAAAAAGAAAAAACAAAAAATCCTTCCTTTATTTAAAAAAAATGATTAGATTGTTATCCACAACATCAAGAAATTTATATAAAATTTATAAAATGTTAATCCCTCGGAAAACGTTATATATGTTAAAATTTATTATATTTATAATTTACTATGATTTAACTTAAAACTATATAAAAACTTTTCAACATTTTTCTATTATATTTATATACAATACATTCTTTTTAATTAAAATCATATATATAATTTTGAAATTTAATTTTAAAAATTCATTGAAAACAATTTCAAATATTATATATAAAAGATACTAAAAAAATTATGAGTGTCCAATTTAAATTAGATATCATTCTCATTAAATTTTAATATTAATAACTTATTGCTAAGACACTTGGTGATGAGATTAGTTAATAATATAGCAAATATATTTAGATAATTAACCAAATTTAATGTAATTGTTACCATTTTCTTATTAAAATTATATATGAACTAATTATATTATAATATTAAAGTGGGTATAATTATATAACAAAATAAAATTTAAAAAAGAATAACTGAAAAATTATATATATATCTAATAATTATTATAAATTATGAAAATGATAATAATTAATTTTATAAAAATTTCCCTAATAGGTATTTAAGGTTATAGGTGATAGAGAGCGGAATTGAAATGATTGAAATTAAACCATAATGAACATAAAGAAAAACTAACCCCATAAATTATAGTGATAAGAAATTAGAACCCAAAATGAAATCTTAAATGTTAAATCGACCTATAGGGTGGAACTTGAGGACAAAAGACTAGTCTATATAACTAAATAAGTAACTGAATTACAAATTCCTCTAAATACAAAATATATTATATAATAAAAAACTTAAAAATATATTATATTTTATATATATATATTATATATATATTATATATATATATAACTAACCATATACACTTATTTTTTTAATAATTCGAAAAAAAGTTGTTTAGATGCCAATGACGGCATAACATATTATTTAGATGCTTTCATAGACTGCGTGGATCAGTGAAGCAAATGTTCACATGACTAAACCATCCAAAACATAAACCATTCACATCAAAAGGAGGGATGGGAGGCCGAACTTTCAGAAACCATTCACACTCCATTTTTCTCTGGAAATATAGACAGTGTGAAACAATTATGCACAATTAATTGCTCTAAATATCTTAGTTGCAAAGTAATAAAATATCACCTAGAAATTCCAAACTTATTATAGATTGATGAATGGAACATTCAAAATAAGAAACTACACCTTGTTATCAATATATCAAAATATGATTTCAAATCTCATGCATTTCTCATGGAATCAAAGGGTCCATGAATTGTGTAAGAACAAATTCAAATGGACAAAGGCACAACAAAGCTCTTTGAACAAAAGGATCACCAATTTTCGGAACAATGCAATAAAGTCAGTTTTACATGTTTTTATTTGACTGTGGATTATATCAGGTGGACAATCTTATTTCCCCTATATTTTTTTTTCCTTTGTGACTGGTTTTTATATGTTCCTCAAAACTGACAGATTATATATCTCCCATACACACAACTATGAATCCTTACAGGACCCTTCATACAACATTATTATTTTGACATTTCTGAGCTGTACTTCGGGCATATATAAAACCTAAGCAGATCCTTAAAAGCCTTTTAAAAAAGCAATGATCAGGAAATTTTTGTATGTAAATGATTTATTATCCTTTTAGATTACATTAACAGCGGAAATGCATTACTTTTAGACATTGATCTGTACCTCCAAACCCAAAGACTCTTGCACTAGTACGTGGTTAGGAGATGGGATATCCTCGGGATCTCGTTCAGGCTGCACCCATTTTCCATACGAGTTGCGGAGGAGGCCTTTGTTCTCCAATTGATACCAGTTCCCCGCCACCATTAACTCCGGCCTCAGCATGTCGGAAGCCTTGTTCACCAACGCCACGTCTCGTTTGGCATCGCCTGATCGGAATGGGGCGCACCAGCTCTCGAACCCATCCAACAAATGAAGATATCCCTCCAGGTTGTGATAATCTGCAGGGTCAAGATTTGGTTTCAGAGAAGGCGAACGTCCGTGATCCAACTTGATTTCCACCCCAACGTGAACGTATGTCCAGGGGAAACGGTCAAGCAACGGCTTCATCAGTCGCTCGAATTTTTCCATCCCTTCGTTGAAGATGATCCCGGGCATCTTGGGGACCATGTCCTGTTTGCTCACCACGCGCAGAACCTTCACCCCCATCGCCTCCAATCTGTCTTTGAAAGCCCAGTTGCCCACTCTCGGACCTCCGAAAGAGAAGACAGTCACAGGGACGGTCCTGTCTGGATCGGCTTTGTGCGAATTGAGGCCCTTCGCTGCGATCTCGTAGGCGCTGAGCAGAGCGAGGGCACCACCGAGGCTGTGGCCGGTAATAGTTATACTCAGGTCTTCTCCTTTCTGCGTGTACAAGTCCACCAGGCGACCGAGCTCCTTCATTGCCTGCTCGGAAGCGCTGAGCTTGTTGTACTTGGTGTTGCGATCCTTTGAGGTATATATGCTCAGAAACCCTCGCTCCACCTTCACTGATGAATTCTGGTGCAGGCTCCCCACCTCTCCCAAGGGATGGAGAATATCCTGAAAATCCTCCATCCACTCGAGCTGCGTCACAGTCCCCCTCCACGCCACCACGATATCTCGCCTCCCCAGGCGCCTCACCTCCTCGTCTGTGCTCACCGCAACGTATCCAATCCAGTTGGAGTCCTTGCTCCATGTATCGTCGTCCATGGAAGATGGCCGGCCGAACCATTTAGGGAGCTGAATGTCCGACATGGCGTAGAGATACTTGGTGATGTTGTAACCCGTGTTGTCCAGCCCGACCCTGTGGAACATCTTGTGTCGCCCGTATCGGCAGCTTCCGCAGTATTTAGAATGGGGCTCGAAGTCGAATGCGTCGTAGGTGGCCTGCGCAAACTCGCCGTATCTCACGATTTCTCGTCTCAGATTCGGATGCAATCGATCGCCCACAAGCCCTGCCCAGTTTTCTGATCCCTGATACTGTCGCCAGTTCTCCTGGTCGAAGGATTCTTTGGGCGAGAGCAGGAGAATTTCCTGCACGGGATCAAGGGTCCCAAGACTTTCGTGGTCGCCGGGGATGATCGACCGGGCAATCGGCCTGTCGACGACCTTGATGTCGAGAGACAAATCAGGTGGTTGGGCGGTCTTACGAACACCAGAGTTGCGCACGTTCTGTTGGGGTTTCTCCACCGCCCGTACGAGAACAGGCGACCACCCCTTCTGTTTTACGGACGGAAGGAGATCGGAGGGTTTACATAGATTTACATATGGCTGGCAGGCGAGAGCCTTCGGCAGTGTCGGTTTCATAGTGAAGAGAATGCAGTCACCAGAAGTAGCAGCCGGAATATGGCGGGGATTTGTTTCACGAAACGCCGGAGCGTAAGATAAAGAGATGTGCGCCGATTGAATCATGGCGAGAGCGTATGGAGAGAGGGGTTTCGATTGTGTGGAGTTGAAGAGAGATTGCAATGTGGGAGAACGAGCACGGCCTCCAATTGAAGGCGGAAGCGGCCGTTTTAAAGGAAAAATGAAATTAGTGTGAACGCGTTATCTCGCGTATAATGTCGCGGAAGAGGCTGTTCCATAAACTTGCCGCGTAATCTTCAGGTTTCAGGTAGCTGACTACTATGTATGGCTAGCTTTCCCGGTAGTATCGACGAAACTACTTAGAAATCGATTCCAAATACCAATTATAATTTTAAATTTTAAAAATATTTTAACCTGAGTTGATAAATTCTTAAATTCTGCAATGCAATCCCATTAAAATCAGCTACCATACATTGACATGAATTACCATTCAACTTCTTAAAATCTGCAATCCAATTAAAATCAGCTACCGTATATCAACGTCAGTTACCATATTTAGTGGGAGTGAGTTATAGATATACAGTTGTCCCGTGCGCTTCTTGACCATTTTGAAATTGTCATCGGTCGAATCTTCTTTCAAAGAAAAAGACATTCCAACCACTCTTCCTACTGTTCTGATAAAACCGAGAATGAGAGAGCATGCTCCAGACTTTCTATGTACATGGAAATTGCAGAAGAAAGCCACACGAAGATTCTCTGCTCCAAATTTTTAACACCTAGCGTTGACTTGTATAGCGCTTTTTCGGGTCTTCCCACCTTTTCTTTCCAACAATGTGGTTAATATATCAGTAATTCCAACCATATGGTTGATATATCAATCAATTATATTAATAAATGTGATTGATATATGTGAATGTGATTGATATATGTGAATAGTAATGATATAATATTAAATAATATTAGTAATTGTTTTAAAAAAATGTAAAAGTACATCAAGGAAAAGAAGATTAGGAAAGATTATCCAAAAAAAAATAAATCACTAAATATAAAAACTCTTATTTTTAATAGAATAAATATTATATATTAATCTGTGTCAAGGTCTTACAGCTAGCGACTCATTTCCCAAGCCACAAAATGGTTCCTAGTGCGAGATTCCATTAATCTAGTCCACACTACTTCGAATGAGGCTAATGTTCTTGCTACAAAAAAAAGCACAAAATATGTTGGATTACTAAGAACAACCTTCTGCTTCATTGGTTGTTTACTTGTTGAAGGGAATTTTCCATTACGACATTTGGTTATCCCAAAGTAAGATGCTTGATGGAAAAACAAGTAGGTGAATAGCTAAATGACTACAAAATTTATACAATTCCTTATTTAATTCTTTGAGTGTTGAGGAAACTGTTGGTTTTTATGTTGCCATGCAGAGGAGGGGAAATTGTGAAGACAAAATGGATGAGTTTTGGGAGACCACAAAGATGTGTCGTTACATTGACAACTATTAAAAATTTAGTGACATTAATGTTGTTGACAATGCTTCAACATCCATTAGTTTGCCACAATCATTAATGTTGAAATGGTTAAGCTTGGACCGAACACAATTAGGAAATGATGTTTTATTTATTCGTGTCCTCTTCAACTCAAGTGTTTTGAGTCCAAGCATGGAAGAGAAATTCAATTTGTGCACCTTTTAAATATGATAATGCTTAGTTACTTCCTTCAATTTTGTCCACATTGGCAAATGACACTTCATCTAGCAAACAATATCAATTTAAAGATTGTTTGAGTTAGTGGCAACCGCTGACATATACTCTATTCTTGTATAATGAATTATCAATGTTGTCTATTATTTTGACTGTCCAACAAAGTAAAGTAAACATTTCAAATTGAAACAGTAGGAGTGTAAATTCCTTTAGGGTAGTTAGGTCACTGAGAAAAAACAAGACAACATTTCCAACAAATTCAAAAATGTTGGCAACTTTTTGAAAATCAAGGACTTGGAGAAGTTAATATGTTGCAGTTTCGTTATGATTCCAAACAAACCTGACAATGATGTCATGTTATTTGAAGCCTAAAAGTTCTCAAAGAGCTGAGATGAAAAATTTATTTTAATAATATTAAGATTTAAACCTACTATATCAAAAGAAAGGCCGATCAAGTCTCTCAATAGTAAAGATATCTGCAATTTAATATTAAATACTAAATATTACTTAGGGATATTTACAAATTCCTAATTTTGAAAAATGCCTACAATATATTCTAAATGCTAAATACTATGTATGACTATTTAAAAATTCTTTACCTTTGAGTTTTAGGGATATTTACAAATTCCTAATTTTGAAAAATGCCTACAATATATTCTAAATGCTAAATACTATGTATGACTATTTAAAAATTCTTTACCTTTGAGTTTAAAAACATTTTACTGCTGAATATAAATTATTTGAAAATGACAGTTGATAAAGAAATTAGACTAACTCATCACTTACAAAAATGTCTTTGATGTAGCTCTAATTGGTCCATGATCTCCCCAAGGAAGTCATGAAACCTGCAGCTAAGGGTGCCAACATCATAAAGAACTTCGAACATGAATCACAATAGCTGTAGTACGTTAGAAAACAGTTAGCCCTGTCCCATCCATGTGAGAGTAGGAACAAGTTTATGACTAGAGCCATGGATCCACGGATTTGCTTGCTGCGATCAGAAATTTTGGCTTCCAAAAATAGGGCCTTTCCATCAAGAGAGACAACAAATTCTGCCAGCAAGACCAACATTAGACCGTACCCTGAATAGCCATGGAAGCAGACAAGGAAGAACAGGGCTGTTGGGTATTTTTTTTTGCTTCTGTTTGAGATGGGAAAATACCAAAACCATACAATATGAAACACAGAGACTATGCTCTGTTTCCTTTACACCAGGATCTTTTACTCAGAGAAGTCTTTTAAAAACAATTACAGAGGACACAGAGTATTTCACCACCATAAAAAGGATTTCTATTCATTAAAACAAAATCATTTACATATTCATCCTCTTTCACTCAGAGGGACTCACAAAAACATTTTCACAAGATTTACTTTGCCTCTTATGAAATTTTACACCTCTGTGTGTAAATATTTCATTCACATTCACTGCTGTGTGAAAACAAAATTACAGAGAGTTACAGATTTACCTTTTCACCTGTGTGAAACAATCCATGGATTTGAAAACAAAACAACCCACTGGTTTTCATTTACTTCTCCTTTGCACTGCTGTGCAATCTTTACATTACAATCCAAAATTACTTTGCTGCATAAAAAAAACTTTTACATTACAGGCCCAAAAATTTATGCACTTCTGTGCATTCCTCCCTGCAATACAAAATTAACTCTCTGTGTTTTTACATTCGCTGCTGCGAAGTTTTCTATCGTTCTCACCGTGTGCTCATATTCAAAAACACCATTACACACATTTCTTCCCAGGTGCTGCAGACCCCTTATCTTCTTTTTCATATGCAAATTACCTGTGTTTTTACAATGCCCACGGGTGTTTTTTTTCATTGACAAAACATAGGGTCAACGCTCTATATTAAAACATATATAAAAAATAAACATACGCCCATACATTCGTATCCACGAAATATTAACTTCGCCGTAAATAAAATTAAAAACCCTACCAAAATAAATGACATATCATTAATATAGCGTATGGGATGGTCCATGCCTAATTGAATTTTAACAGGCCCCGTACGCGTACTATGAAGTCTTTAACCGGCGAACAGGTTCCAGGAGATCGAACGGCGGAGAGAGAAGCACCAAGATCGGATGGATATCGGACAGGCTTAGTTGGGTGAAAGATACCTTCCGATGGATTGTCAGTGCTGATGT
>APFE030108555.1:0-24849 GCA_000404065.3 Pinus taeda
TAATTATTTATAATCATAGGTTATAAAAAACATCAAAATTACTCATAGAAAACCCAAATTAAAGAAGAAAATGGCCAACATTGCGTTCACTATTTTTCTAATAATCAAAATTGAAGACTTCCTTTGGCCAGGTGTCTTTTTCCCACTTAATATGTAGGAAATATGAGTAAAGGATATGGTTTCGATGGAACGTGTCACCATTATTTAAGTAAGGTTTGCCTTCACTATTTTTCTAATAATCAAATTCCCTTAGCAACTTGAAGACTTCCTTTGTCCAGGTGTCTTTTTCCGTGTTAATATCTAGCAAATATGGGTAAAGTATATGGTTTTGAGGGAACTTGTCACCATTTTTTTTAAGTAAGGTTTGGCATTTATACGAGTGAAATGAACTGAGTCTTCTACTATTTTTTTTTAATATAATTATTGATTTTTATCTTTAATATTTATATAATAAATTAAAATAAATTATATATATTAAAATATTAATTTTTTTAAAATAATAATAAAATTTAAAATATTTTTTTTTTTTAAATAAATGAAAAAGGTTTTTTTATCAACCCAACTTGATAGAAGCACTTTAGAGACAGGAAGCTTGATAGCTATTTTATTTTCCAAATATCTTATCCGTTTATCACATATTCAATCCCAAAAAAAATCCAGAGCTAATAGCATGAATGGGTTCTCCACCTCGTTCCATTTACTCGTCTGCCTCTATTATTAAAAAGGCAATTGTACTTATATCTATAAATGCAAACATTTTGGTACAAATTTGGTTATATATATATATATTTCTGCATATATCATGATTTTTAATTTATTTAAGACTCTATATGTTTTTTTTCTAGGGAAGATGGTGGGGTTTTTCGGAGTGGATTTTAAGGATTCTCTACATGTATTTTATGTACAATATTTTTGTTAATATAATGTTTTTTGTTTTTTCTATCAAAAAAATATTATTAAAATTGTTAGCTTTGTGGCAATTTAATTGACAATGGCTATGAAAATGAAGTGTTATGTTAGAAGACGTTAGAAGTTCAAATCCCACATATACTTTTACAAGGGGCATAAATAGAACTAAAGGTTATAGTGGTAGTCCAACTCCCATAATCAAAATTTACCTCCTATCACACAAGTACTAGTTGTTGATTCCTATGTATATAAACTAAACTTGCCATAATCATAGATTTGTTTAGCATTTTAAATTAATCACTTCTTTTAAGTATCATGAAGACTTGTAAATTATTATTATCTTTAAGCATATAATTTCCTTCTCTTTATATGTGTGTGCATTTTTCAAAGAAATCACCCTCTTTCACTAAAATGTGAGAGTGAGGATCAAGGTTGGAATTTGGATTCCTTTTTAACTGCCAGACAATTTTATTTGACCTTTTGTGTCTTTATGCTACCCATCAAGAAACGTTATGTTTAAAAATTTTCCCTTCAAAAATGATGTCTTAATAATAAATCAACCCTTCACCAATGAAGATTTGATTAAAATATTGCCCTTCAATATTACAATTATGTTATAAATATTCACATATTTATTATAAGGAAAGAAACAAAATGACCATAAGATAGAAAAGACTTATTGAATCATGAATCTTAGTTTGAAATTTCATGAATAGTCACCATAAAATCTCCATAATTTATTGTCCTTGATCACTCGACATGCCAGAGGATTCATATGTAACATGCACCTCAAGTCACATCAACAAATCAAAAAGGGTCTAAATAGATTTACCCATGCAAAATCAAAAACTTACAATACTTGTGGCATGAAATCAAATAGAGAAAGACTAAAACTGTGAAGCCTAGTAGTAAAAACACATTAAAAAATAATCTATAAATTTATAGCTTCTATTAAGCCATAATTGCCAAAGCATAAAAAGAGCCAAACAAAGCAATTTCTAGATGGTTTTGTCAAAAAAAATAATCCAAGGTGACATATCTACGTTATTATTGTAAATGTACATTATTGTGTTTACAATTGATTTCTTCAACACCAAAGAAAGAGATAAATGTGCCAAAGAAGCCAAAGTGCACACTTTTGGTCTCAAGATGGCAACAATATTAACAACTTAGTAGCTGAGTAGTCAAGACCAGGGTGTGAAGGATGGTAGATCACTGATGTAGTGGGGTTGGTGTGAGTTACCCATTTTTGTTTGAGTTCAACTCATAATATATTTACTAACAATAAATATATTAACAATGTTCTAAATGTTCTCAAATGGAAAAGGAGATGGAGGAATGAGCCCTAAATTATTCACCAACTATGGTGATTAATACTTTTACTGATATTGAATTAACAAAAATCAATATATATATATATTTAAAAGCATGGGTCTTTGAATGTTGTGATCTATCATAAATTGAGAACTTAAACAAGGTTCACCAATACTAAAGTGGCCTACCATAAATATAAAATTGAAATAAAGTTCATTATTGCAACAATAAATGTGGAGAAGTATAACCAAGGCTTGCAAAATAGAATTTTTGAAACAAAGTTATTCTACAATTATTTATAAGAAAATTAATATACATAATTAAAAAGATAATTAAGTAACAAAGTCTGCAACAATTGTATAGTGTTTCACTCTCCATTTACCAATAAAGTGCAAGCAAAAAATCTGCGAAAATATGGTACAACAACTGTAACTAATTATTTTATTCGTATGGAATTATCAAAAATTGATATACTTATAAAAGAATGAGTACTTGAATATTAAGGCCAACAAAAACTAACATTGGAAAAATGAATGTGAAAGCATATATCCAAGCATTGCAAAGTAGAATTTCTACAACATAGTTGTCCTGCAATTGTATTTGAAGCAACGGATGCCCGATGATTAGCGAGGTGATCGAGCAATAGAGTCTACGAAAATTATAAAAGGCTTCACTGCCCACTTTCCCACAATGTGGAAAAACAAAAATCTGTTAAAATATGGTACAAATAATTGTGAGTAATTCCGTTCTTCTAAACATTAAAAATATAATACGAATTACATTTGTAGTAATTCAAATCTATTATCCATTAACAAAAATCAATATTGAATTATCCATTACTGATATTGAATTAACAAAAATCAATATATATATGTATATAAAAGCATGGGTCTCTGAATGTTGTGACCCAACATAAATAGAGAATTTAAACAAGGTTCACCAATGCCAAAGTGGCCTATCATAAATCGAAAACTAAAATAAAGTTCACTATTGCAAAAATAAATGTGGAAAAGTATAACTATCTGTTGCAAAATAGAATTTTTGAAACAAAGTTATTCTACAATTATTTATAAGAAAATTAGTATCGATAATTAGAAAGATGATTTAGGAACAAAGTCTGCAACAATTGTACAGTGTTTCACTCTCCATTTACCAATAAAGTGCAAGCTAAAAAATCTGCGGAAATATGGTACAACAACTCTAACTAATTAATTTACTCGTGTGGAATTATCAAAAATTGATATCTATCTATATACTTATAAAAGAATGAGTACTTGAATATTGACGCCAACAAAAATTAACATTGGAAAAATAAATGTGAACATTGGAAAAATAAATGTGAAAGCATATATCCAAGCATTGCAAAGTAGAATTTCTACAACATAGTTGTCCTGCAATTGTATTTGAAGCAATGGATGCCCGATGATTAGTGAGGTGATAGAGCAATAGAGTCTACGAAAGTTATAAAAGGCTTCACTGCCCACTTTCCCACAATGTGGAAAAACAAAAATCTGTTAAAAGATGGTACAAATCATTGTGAGTAATTCCCTTCTTCTAAACATTAAAAATAAAATACGAATTACATTATCCAAACATTCCATAGATTGGATTTTTCCAAACCAATAATTAAGGGAAACCATGATAATGGATAGGTAAATGATAACTAAATGCATGCATAACCAATGGAGTCAACAGAATATTCAAAAAACCAAAGGAATTCATGGAACAAGCAATGCCAGCAATAATGATATTAATCTGGATCGATTGTTCTACTTTTTGATATAAAGAACCCACCCCTGCATTCAGAATCTTCAGACTCATACAAAATGCCTCACTGTATTAGCATTTGGTTTCAGGGCTATTCCTATAACAGACCTGTTTTCATTGAAAGTTCGAAACCCAACTCGCATACAACCACCACTTCATTCTTTTCTCTCGTGTGCCGCTGTTTCCCTTCAACAAGGTTGGAATCTGGCATTTTGCCCAATCACAGGGCATTTTACGGGCAAAATGTCCTTAATTTTTCAAGGACAGTAGAATCTCTACCATCTCTATGTCGTCGTTACCATTGGAGAGATATCCATCTTTCTATTATCTTGGAGCAGATGCAGCTCTTTTAGCCAAAAAATTGCCAGATTTGAACGAGCTATCATCTCTAGATTCTGATTTTGCCTCCACGCGATTTTTCAACAGATTTTGTGTTGCAAGATTTCTGCAAGGGACCAGGTACATTAGCTTCAGAGGCCAATAAGTTTGAAGAAGTTTCTTCTAATCAAACTATCATGCAGCGTGTCAACAGTTTTACAGTCTCCGATGATCAAAGAATGGAAGAATTTTACCATCACACGCAACAACACTTACATTGATTCATGAACTCGATCATACGGAGAAATCAACATTCGTTGGGTTTGCTACCGTTGGAATCAGAAGACGAAAGAGAGGGAAGACAGGGAGACCATGCACAGATCCCGGAAATCGTTCAGGCAAAGGTTCCAAATTAATATTGGTTTGCTGACCAGACCATTCAGTATTTGGTCAACATTACCATCCCGAAACTATAGTATATCCTTTCCAAGAGAAAAAATCTTTGGCTAATGGAATGGTGCGAGATAAGGTATTGATAACGTTTTTCAAAAAAAATACGTTCTTCACATTTCACAACACTTAACCACAAGTGGTCATTTAAAAATTCCAACCTGCTGCTGACTCACAAACTATCACGAAACAAGCAAGAAAGAAACAAATAATTTTTTTTTAGTTCTTCAAAAGGTTGTGTAAGATGGTCCAAGTTAGGCAACACTCGTCTGTACCATATCAACATTGAAAGAAGCGCAGAAATATCGCTCAAAACAACGAAGGACAATCACGATTCATTGTCAGGTTTCACGAAACAAGAAAGAAAGAAACAAATAAATAGTTTTTTAGTTCTTCAATGGCGGGTGTCGGATGGTCCTAGGGTAGGCAACACTCGTCTGTACTATATCAACATTGAAGAAACTCAGAAATTTCATTCAGAATAATAGGGAAAATTAAGGAGGACAATGACTAGGGAAAAATACTGAGAACAATTACGATTCACTGTTATGAAATTTGCTGCGTTGCAAAATACATCAATATAATGATGGGAAAATAAGAATTCAAATAAATTATGTTTAGGAAAAATATTTAAATTTTTTTATAAATATTTTTTTAGTCAATTTAGATTTCAAAATCAATGCATTCTGAATACCATTATTACCCTTCCGAATAAAAAATTGATAGTTCTGTAAAGTTATAAAAAAAATTAAATGTATTTGATTTCGAAATAATTCCACCCCTGCTCACAGTAACGCATACACTATCGGAAATAGGGAAGGACTGCGAAGTGGGCAGTGATAGAAATCTCGAAAGCTTTGTTACCCAAATTTAAGCAAGTGGAAATCCACATGTTGAGCATTTAATTGCCTTCCAGGTGTGGATATATATAAATAATGCTTGCGGATGGAAAATGAGATCCCTATTACAGATCTGCCTCATCTTAATAATTTCAATGGAGTTATCACATCCTTGAAGCATCGGTGACTGTTTCTGCAATTCTAATGAGATCATCTTAAAAAATCACCCGACAAGTTCCATCCCTGGAATTACCCCTTAATTCTATATATATATTGTTATGTAAAACCTCAGGAAGCTCCTCTCTGCGCAAACATGTACCCTCACCGACACTAAATTCAAGATACCAGGAAGAGCCTATCGAGAGTGAAAATGGCGATCCAGTTGGGTTCTGACCCTGCAGTTCAGAGATGCTTTGAGTTCTTCGTTAAACTCGCCAGTACTGCTCTTCTCCTTGCATTGGTTACGACATGGACCTTCTTCTTCAGTAGGAGAAAATTGACGTTGCCTCCGGGACCGTTACCATTTCCAATTATTGGAAACCTTCACTTGATCAAATGACGAACTGCTGGTCGTTTGCTTTAAAATATTAAATCATTTATTAAAAAAAAAACCAATATATGTGTAAATTGCAATTTAATTTTATTTTTAGCAAATTGCACAAAGAAATAACACTAATAACCACTCATTTTATGTAATTGGTTTTTGAATGTGTAGCAATTTAGCTATCTTCATCTACTTTAGATTTTTCATTCCATTAAGTAATGGTATCAATTCAATTTTATTTTTAACAAATTGCTCAAATAATGACAATAGGAACAATTCCTTTAAGTTGTTGAATAGAATAAGGTATATTCTTTGTAATAACTTATGAATTAGGATATTTAGGATTTTAGAACATCATGTATAAGTGGATTAAATCTTTCAACTCGTGTATATAATATATACAACACTTCTGAAATTTACGCAACATTAGGGTTGAAATTAAAGTTAGTTGTGGAGTTTAAAAGTTTATTTATGTAATTGTGTAATAACTTTTTGGTATCATGGTAAAAATATGTGATATTTTTTCCATATATTTTCTTAAATTTGAAAAAATAAAATTAAAAGATCAATATTGTAAAAGGATTATCAAGATTAAAATTGACTTTTTTAGGATTATTTTTCCATGTAATATTTTAAATTCAATTTATTTTGTTTTTTTTTTGTGTGGGCCAAGTAGAGATTAGTGGTGGTTGGGGATGATAATTTTTAGAAATTCCCAAAGTAGAACAAGAAAAATTTGAAGTGTAATGACATAATGGAGTGAAAATTGAATTTTGTAATAACGTTTTGTTATTATGGTAAAAATATGTGATATTTTTTCCATATATTTTTTTAAACTTGAAAAAATAAAATTAAAAGATCAATACAGTAGAAGGATTATCAAGATTAAAATTGACTTTTTTTGGATTATTTTTCCATGTAATATTTTAAATTCAATTTTTCTTTTTTTTTGGTGTGAGCCAAGTAGAGACTAGTGGTCATTGGGATGATCATTTTTAGAAATTCCCAATGTAGAACAAGAAGAATTTGAAGTGTAATGACATAATGGAGTGAAAATTGACCAAGACGTGAAGGGTTTACAAGATTTGTCATATTTTTGGCTACCCATTAATGAACATGAAAAGAATACAATGATAAGAGTAAAACAATTATGTGAAAACTATGCTTTTAGATGGTATATTGCATCCCTACACCAAGGTTGTGAAGTTAATACCTAGTTAGCTATGTTACCCTACTTTATTTCATGGTTGGAAAGGCTCCATTCATGGTTAGTGAGGCTTCATTCTTCTAGGACGGAATATGTTTTCACTGAATTATCTGTCTAGACAAGCTAGTTGATGAAGATGTGAAAACCAAATTGTTCTTTTATACTCTAAGATATATGAATATAATACTTCCATAAAGTATCCCTTGTATATGTTTCATAAATGTAGCATGGCATTATACATTGATTGCAATGCTTTTATCATTTCTTTCACTTGTATCATAGTTGTGTTGCTACCATTTTTCCCACTAAATATAGAAATCACATTTTGTGTAATGTAGAATCTTAATTGATACTACACTATCCAAATGTTATCTCTAAAATGTTTTCATTTTAAATTTAGTATAATAATTGTAGAACTAACATTGAATTCTCATCATATTTGCATCAAATAATTCTGCAAATCTTTGATAAATCAGCCAAGTAGATGTGGAGATGCCCCTATGTGTGCATAAAAACAATTTTCAATCATAAGGTCATATTGAAAAAAAACAATCTAACTGAAAACAAAGGATGATAATGGGGTGAACTAGGATGGTGGAGAAAACAAATAGGGGAGGAGGGTATAGTGATAATAAGGGTGACGATAAATTTAAAAGTGATGATAAAGATAAGAAGGGAAACTTGATCTCGAGATAAACTTAAGCTGCTTAACCTATATAATAGAGATGAATTTCTTCTTAAATATCTATTGATATTGTTGTTTTTTCACATTTTAGAATTAGAAACAATGGTTCCAATCACCATTTTCAATAGCAAGAACAAAAAACTAAAACTATTTTTCATTATTTTATGAGAGTGAAAAGAGTAGGAAATAATGAAATAATTATTATTAAGTATTCCTTATTGTTTCATGTTAATGGGGATGGGGGAACATGGGAAGCACTTATTATTAAGTATTTCCCTCCACCCCAATCTTTGTGTCGGTGGGTGGAAATATTGGGAAATACTTGTTATCTTTCGTCCTTAATCTCCCTACCTTCATGAGGGCGGTGATGGGAATGGAGGGAATATCATGAAATACTTGTTAAGTATTTCTTATGGTTTCCCACTCTCATTGAAAAATAATAAGAAAAATATTATTTTATAAGAATTATCAATAAATTTTTCCATGGGGTCTTGGATATACGATGATCAAGTGCACTGTTAAGGCACTCCTACATATTAAGTCACTGGTTCAATTCCCCGCCCTAGTCAGGTGTTATTCTTGGAAACGACCATGGTGTATCCTCCTCGTTATCAAACTTACACCAAAAAAAATTATCAATAAATTTAAATGCCTAAAAATATATATATCACATAAACGAGTACTTGTATATTAAATCCATGCCTGGTCATGGAAAATATTTGGGAGAGTTACAATGTTGTTCTTCTCATGGGCTTCTAGATTGTCAAATTGCAGTGATCTACCCTCACCCAGAATACATCAAAATTTCTCAACCTTGATAGTAATTTATTATCCTAAAAGTATATATTCAACAAAAATGAAACATCAGCAATACACATTTAACACCATTCATTGCATAGATTCTAAATCAGTACTATCTGTAGGGAAATTGAGGCTTATGACTCGAGGAGGTTCCCCTATTGGGCTCATCAATCGATTATTCTTGTGTTGCAGATTCATAATTATTCTATGCAGAGCTTCAACCTCATCCTCCAAGCGTGTAATTCATTGTTGTTGAACTTCAACTAATTCTAATGTGGTGCAATTAGTGGCTTGTTGTTGATACAATATGACTTGTCAATCATAAATTTCAGTGTTCATTGCTTCATGCAATGTTTTCATATGATTGATGCATTGGAGTTTGATTTTTAACCTGAATCCATGAGTAGGGCTTGCTGAGACCGAATCTACAAGAAAGAAGAAGGACCTATTGAAAATGAAGTTGCAATGGAACCTCCAGTTTCTTTTCCTGCACTAAGAGATGTTCGGCCATCTAGCTTAATTGCCAATGTAGGGACTGGAAACCCAAAAGGAAAGGGGAAACACAAGAGGAAAATATAGTTCGTTCCAAGATGCAAGGTTCTGAACTCTAATCACACAAAATGCAACCTAGTGCACACTAAACTAATAAACCAGAGAATGGACACAACTACCTCTAGGCCCAAGAGAGCGAGATGCCAAACTTCCCAACTACAATGATGCTTGACTCCTTAACAATTTTCCCAGTGACAGAGGACCTAATTAGCAACCCAAAGCTCATCAAAGAGCTTTTATTTCCCCAACTACACAACAACCTTGCTAACAAAACTTCCATTTGATTAAAATTTAGAGGGTGGCCATACCATAACCATCCCCTCTCATGCATAATGGAGAGAACGAAGCTACCTCTCCTTAAATTAATCTCTCTACCAACAGATAATCCCATGTGATTATGCAAGTTTGCATCACTTAAGCTAGGGTCCTAAGGTGAAGTAATCATCACCCAACTAATTGAGAAGACATCTTTCACGTATGCCATGAACTATGTGTTACATTCCCATGTAATATTCCTCAGTCCAAATGAATGAGGCACATTGATAAAGATGATGGAGAGAGATACCAAAGGATTTAGTTGAAGGATATAAAGGGGTGGCGTTGGTGCCAATAAATGCAACATGCTTTCATGTAATTGATCCTCATGAGGTGCCACATTGGGCTAGTACGAGACTAGCCATATTATCATTGCAAGCGGGATCATATCATCAATATGCCTAATGATCATACATGGAGATAGAAATTAGGGGAAAGGAGATAATTTAGGGTTGTTCAAATGAGAAAAGGATTTTGACAGTGGATCTTTAAATGGATAAAGGCACACATTGAGATTGGGGTTACAAAGATTGATCATGAGCTTCATTTAGGTCATGACAACTTGACCAACAATACCATTAATTTTTTATCACCCCTTTTCTAAGAGGCAAGCCTTATTGGTGAGAATACTAGGTTCAGTATTGAGAATTTGAATAATATGGAAAGAGAGGGCACTAGAAAAGGAGCAAAGGATATCTCTAATATGATCAAACAATAAGCTTAGCATATTATATTTTGGAGGTGTATTGGCTCTTAGAAGCTGAATGATAATTAGGGAGTCTCCCAAATAGTTATGTACTTGATACCACTCTTTTGGGCTATTGATAGCCTCAAGTAAAGTCCATACATCTCTATTTGATTATTTGTTTTCCTGCCAAGTCCCCATAAAAAATTTCCACAATTATTCCTTCGAGATTTAGAAGAATCCCTCCCCCTCCCACCACACCCTAAAAATTCAAAATATTATAAAAAATGTAGGGAATTAATTAATAAATACATAATAGATTTTATTATAAATTTGTAGTGTTTATTTTATAATATTATTAACCACATTATATAAATACGAGTTCAGCTCCCCAATACATATCGCATATCGATGGAGCCCGGGCCTTATACAATACGCACATCGATTGGCCAACCCGCCAACCTACAACAGAATATATATATATATATATATATATTATATATATATATATATATATATATATATATATATATATATATATATATATATTAATATATATATATATATATATAATATATATATATATTTTCGGGTCCGAAGCCCCATCGCCTATTGCAATCAATGGAGTCTTAGGCTTGTTCATATTGTGATATGCGATATGCTGGACCTGACGATATTTATAGGCCTCGATATGTAAAATTTAAGGTCCAGCGTGGGTGATCAGGGTGGGATTGTCTTTTTTTTCCCGTGTTTTCCAAATTTTCCAAAATAACAAAGGGATCAAGTTTTCAATGTAAAAGGCGGGCCTGTGGAGTCCTGATAATGTAATTTCACATCGGGGAAGTGGAAGGCATGGGTACTGCGACCCACAGAGGGGCCGATACCCAATTGCGATTAAAAGAAGCCCTCGAAAACCATGCCAACCCTATGGATTGAGCGGGATATTGTGTGTTGCATGTGTTTTATGCGTAAATCCTTCTCACACTTATTCCCATAGTTTATAAAAGTTAATGAGGCAACGTTTATGTTCTATGTGAATATTTATGTTATATTGTAGGAGAGTGTGGATGTGCACTCTACACTCAAAATCAAGGAAACCCATAACATATTTAGAGTGGGTGTTTAAAGCACATGACAAGAGATAAGAACTATGAAAACATGCACAAAGGATTCAACTACAATGAAAACAGAGATAAAAATCAAGCTAAGGACCAAGAAAACATGTTCATATCAACAATAAAGGTCACATGAAAATTTGAGTAAAGAATCAACATAGTAAATTTAAAAGAACTATTCCCTGAAGAAGTATCTATTGGAAATAACACTGAGAGGGGTGGTGAATCAATGTTATTAGATCAATAATTTAATTTTCAAAATTTATTTGTATATGCTACTTCAGCTCAGTTAACTAGCGTGTATACGCAATTGTACTTAATGAAACCAGCGTATATGCAGAAATATTTTGATTTACCCAAATTATCATGTATTGAACTTTAATCCGTATATCATGAATTCATTAGACAGTGCAGTAAAAGCAGAATAAAGAATCACATATAAGTAACACACATGAACACCAATATATAATATGGAAACCCAATGTGGGTGAAAACCACATGTTGCTGTTGTCTCTGTCTTCTTTTAATAATAAGAAAATTTTGATTACAATTTTTGCACTGGTGCAGTCTTATACCAGCACACATGCTTTTACCTACATAAGGCTACAACCTTCTCTCATTCTATAGATTCTACTGGAAGGGAGCTACAACCCCCTAACTCTTGTACTAGCTGATATGTTTGCTAGTACGTAGGTGCTGACCTACAGAAGGCTACGACCTTCTTTCTTCCTTTAGGGACCTTGTTTCATAAATTTTTAGACTAGATCCATCAACAACATCATTCAATTATCAAATATATTTGCATCAACCAATCTCCTTCTGAACCAACCGCAATCGAGTCAATCAATCACTTTGCCAACCCATCAATCTAATCATTCAGAATGTTGTCACCAGAATACAGTACCCAGAACCCAAGCTAGAACCCAAAACACTGCAATAGAAAATAGAAGCAACTAAAACATATTTTATAAGGTATACACTACTTCCATCTGTCAAAACTATGTGTATACATGCTTTCCTCAAAGCCAACCAATGTATATATCTGCAGATATAAATTCAGAATTCTGCAGTTCCAGACTTTAGTTATACCCAGATCATATCATTTATAGAATAATATATGTGTCAGAATTTAGATCTAGAATATACATGAGCAAAAAAAGCTAATGATAATTCATTTTACACCTCAAGATCCTAATCTATCATTATATATGATCCATCATCTTTAGCTAAGGTTCATCCTTGGCTCAGATCCAACAATGCACCATATCCCAATAACTTGCATACTAGATCTCACACTTCATCAGATATTCAATACTTGCACACTTTGGCCTAATGATCTTCTCCTCCTTTTATAATTTTAGGCATTTCTCAATACCATGGACCAAAACCACTTAGGACCAATACCTTGGACCAAATACCTAGGGTCAATACCTTGGACCAAATACCTTGGACCAATACCATGGATCATGGACCAAATACTTCAGACCAAAAATTTAGTTTTCCAAGGTATACATGCTTTTCCTTTCGTGAAGGTGTGTGTGTACGTATACGTGACTTATATACAATGAACCTACATGTATACGCAGCTTGGTCAATGGTGAACCTGCAGATACCTCTCTTTCTTCATTCTGTGAAGATTGATCTGTAATTCTTTTTTGTTTACCTGCTATAATATGATCTTTCATCTGAGTGAGTTTCCTTCTGAACTGATTCCTTAAATCTACACTCCATTTCATCCCATCTGTAGACACTACTGTCATGCATTCTATCACATCTGATATCTCTTTTGTAGATTCATCTACTTACCATATACAAGTGAGTTGTTCTACTACAAGTGGGTTGCCATCAAGTACAACACATACACCTTAATGCCAACAATCTCCCCCTTTGGACTTGATGGCAACAACCACACCAAGTGACTCTCCCCCTTTGACATCAAGGGCAAAGGGTCATGCTCCCCCGGAGTGCATGCTGAATTCTATGATATGCTGAAGTGTGCTGATTGAGCTGCCATGATTGAGTCCATGCTCCCCCTAAGCATAAGAAAAGTTTGAAAAAAAGATGTTCTAAAAGAAGAACATGACTCTATACATACATCACAAATGACCTTCCTATCACCAATGACTCATACATACATCCATCTCCCAACCAAGTGGGGATATAGCAAATTTGACTCATCCACCAAACCAAGTGGGGATATACCAATTGTTTATACATTTCAAAAACAAGAAACATTACATCATCCATCCCATGCATAGTGGGGTTACAAATTAGGTCTTTCCATGACCTTTACATTAAATATATATACATGACATATATAACAAAGACCAAATATCTTAAAAAAGACCATGAAAGTCATCAATAACTATCATATGGTATGCACCATTAACAACATCTATCAACAACATCCAAACCAACAACCTGTATATGTCCATCATTAGTTCCCAAAATATCATCAACCATGTTCTTCCCCTGAACCAGTTCCACCTGTTCACTGTCAGATCTGATCATTGCATATGTCAGTAAGAGATATCAAAGCATCATCATCAAACAGATATACATCAAGTGATCAAAAACTTTATGAGGACCAATATATTAGGATATCTAAACCATCATCAATTAGAGAAGATAATTGACAGAACCATAGTAGACCCCTTTTTTCTGAGTCTGGCCCACTGCTTTTCTTCAAACTAACATATACACGACTGTGCCCACAAAAACTCGCATACGTACACAACAACGCTTCATGAAACTCGTGTATAACCACCTTTCTTTGAAAAATAGGATTTAACAGTAGGATGATGCAGAGACTACTCTCCGCTTTTGTCTAAGATATTCAAATGTCTCTCTGGGCAATGGTTTGGTAAATATATCAGCAACCTGTTCTTTGGAGGGAACATACTCCAATTTGACTTTTTATTCAAGCTCTTGTTCATGTAGGAAATGATATTTGATGGGTATGTGCTTGGTCTTGGAGTGCATGATTGAATGCTTTGAAATAATAATGGCACTTGTATTATCACATAGAATGGAGGTGGGTGGATTACCTATGATCTGATTATCTTGCAAGGTTTGCAACATCCAAAGTAGTTGTGTGCAGCAAGATGCAACAGCCACGTATTTTGCTTCAACTGTAGATAATACAATTGAAACCTGGAACCCATATAGAATGCACCACCACTAGTGCTTTTTCTGTCATCAACACTTCATATGCAATCTGCATCTATATATGCATGAAGTGTAACATCTGTATCTCTAGGATACCATAAACCAAAGTTCTATGTTCCTTGAAGATATTTGAAAATCCTTTTAACTTCCTCAAGGTGTGATTCCTTTAGATTTGCTTGGAATCTTCCCAATATTCCCACTACATGCATGATGTCTGGTTGGGTACCTGTTAGATAAAGGAGACTATTAATCATGGATCTATAAGTTGGTTTATGTACTGCTGTTGATT
The DNA here is from genome assembly GCA_000404065.3 of Pinus taeda. Lineage (NCBI taxonomy): Eukaryota > Viridiplantae > Streptophyta > Pinopsida > Pinales > Pinaceae > Pinus > Pinus taeda. The sequence goes on from APFE030108555.1 coordinate 14,959, forward strand.
CATCATTTGAGCTAAGACTGCATCCTGTTACCATTGGGGTACATATTGGTTTAGAATCTTCCATGCCATACTTTTTCAGGATCTATTTGAGATATTTGGTTTGTGAGAGAAAAATACCATCTTTATTTTGTTGAATTGGTAGACCAAGAAAATAGGTAAGCTCACCTAGCAAGGACATCTCAAATTCTTGCTGCATTACTGAAGCAAAATTCTGACTCATGGATTCTTCACTGCTGCCAAAAATGATATCATCAACATAAACAACAATTATTAGCAATTTTCCATTGTCAATCTTTGTATATAGATTGTTATCTACTGACCCCTTTGAAAAACCCTTTTGGTGGGGATATTTTTCAAGATGGTAATACCAGGACCTTGGAGCCTATTTTAGACCATAGAGAGCCTTTCTGAGTTTGCACACAAGTTTTGCATCATTTCCAAGAATGAATCCTTCTGGTTGTTCAATATACACTTCTTCTTCTAAGCCTCCATTAAGAAAGGTAGATTTGACATCCATTTGGTATGCTTTGAATTTCTGAAAATTAGAAAGAGAAAGAAACATTCTTCTGGCTTCAAGTCTAGCTACAGGTGCAAAAGTTTCTTCAAAATCTATACCTTCTTGTTGAGCATATCCTTTGTAAACGAGTCTGGCCTGGTTTCTGATAATTTCTACATTTGCATTCAGCTTGCTTTTGAATATCCATTTGGTTCATATGATATTCTTATCATGAGGTCTAGGAACTAATTCCCAAGTATTATTCTTTTCAATTTGCTCAAGTTATTCATTCATGGCCTTGACCCAACATTCATCTCTACATGCTTCATTTACATTTTGAGGTTCAGTGGAAGATAGTAATGATAGATAGCTTGAGGCTTCGACAACAGTTCTTCTTATCTGCACACGTGCCCCTTCCCCCCCTAAAATTTGAGTTTGTGGATGATTTTTCTAAACATACCTAGATGGAGTCTTTTCTTCTATCATTATCTCTTCTTCTGGTGCTTCATTAGTTTATTCTTCAGAATCAGTGTGATTTGATGTGGGAAAATGATCCTCATCTTCTTTATTGTCATAATCTTTGGTTTTTATCTGTTTTTTATTTTTGCATGCTTCATTAACCAAAACACCAATACTTTCAATAATTTTCCCAAGTCTTTTATTATAACATTTATATCCTTTACTTCAGGAAGAGTAGCCAAGAAGAATACCTTCATCCTCTCTGGGTTCAAACTTACCAAGTATTTCATCAGTCCTTTTGATGTAACATTTGCTTCCAAAAACTTTGAAGTATTTTTACACTAGGAGTCTTACCATACCAAATTTCATGTGGAGTTTGAGTGTTGTTTACCTAAACATTTTCTTGGTTGAGAATAGTGATGGTGGCAAATGCAACTTCACCCCAGAAGGTTGCAAGAGTTCTAGTTTCATCTAGCATAGCACAAGCCATTTTTTGAGCAATTATGTTCATCCTTTCTACCACTCCATTTTGCTGAGGAGTCCTTGCAGTGGAGAACTGCCTTTTTATTCCATGTTTTTCACAAAAGTCAAGGAATTCATTCGAGGTAAATTCCCCTCCTCAATTATATCTGAGGCATTTGATTTTGCAATCTGATTCATTTTCAACCAAAGCTTTGAAGGATTTGAACTTTTCAAATGCTTCATCTTTATGCATTAGAAGACCTATTCAACACATTCTAGAAAAATCATCAATGAACAATATAAAGTATTCTTCTCCACGAGGTGACTTTTTCCTTGATGGTCCACATAAATCAGTGTGAACAAGTTCAACAGGCTTACTAGCTGACCCTTCCTTTTCGATGAAGTGAGATTTGGTTTGCTTACCGAATTGACATGATTTGCATATAGTATTTTCAGGAATTTTGATATCTGGAAGATCATTGACAACCTAGAATCTGCATGATTTTCTTATTTGAGAAAAGCTTAGTTGTCCCATTCTTCTGTGCCATAGCCATTTTTCATCGTTTTTTCTTAGATAGCATTGTTGTTGTCCTCTCTTGAGTATGTATAGGTTGTTTGGAGTTCTTGTACCTTTGATCACGGTTTCTCCTATATGAAGCTCATGAACAACACATCCATTTGATCGAAAAACTACTTCATTTCCTTGATCACACATCTGACTCACACTCAACAGGTTATGCTTTAAGCCTTCAACGGACATAACATTCCCAGCTTTAACTTTTACTTTCAAGAAAATAAAGCCTTTACCTTTTATGACAGCAGGAGTGTCGTTTCCAAATGAGACACTCGTTTCCTTTTCTAAGGCATTATATGAGTGTAGTTTTTCTTTGTCACCTGTCATGTGTTTTGAGCATCCATTGTTGATGTACCACTTGTTTTCTTGTCCTTATGCATACAGGGCTATACCACATCTTTCTGTTTGTTGTTCTTCCTTTCTCCATATTTTGGGATTTAATGGAGTTTTCTCCTTTTGAGATATTTGCCAAAATTTACTCCTCAATTCAGATTCTTCATGGCCAAAGTTGTTACAAATTGAGCATTCTATTTCATTTTCAAGAAGAGAAAAGTTATTATAGGAACGTTTCTTGATCCCTGTCACTTTCCTTTGATTTCGTGCTTCTCTAGTCATGATGGTTTTGTAAGCAACACATTGAGCAGCTTTGGGTCCAAAATGATGACATGAGAAACATTAACCATTAAAGAAGTTCCTGTGATTATCGAATCTACTGACCTGGTGATTGTAGTTTCTATTGATATTTATCTTTGAAGCAAATTGAGTGCGATTTACCTGAGGTTGATTGTGGTTTTTGTTAATCCTTGAAGTAAATTGAGCCCGGTTTACTTGGTGATCTGCTTTATGCCTTTGCTAACTATTGTCAAACTGTTCACTGCTCTTTGTTGCATCAAGATAGCTTTTAGTGGAGGTTGACGACTTTTTTGATTGAGATGCTTCTTCACTATATCCAAGACCTATCTTTATCAGAGGAGAACGCTGCACTTTTATAATTTCATTTAAGTTTTCTAATCCTTTAGAAAATCTAAGATTGAGAGCTTTTGTTTTCTCAAGATCTTTTCTTAGACCCACAATTTCACATTCTAGTTTTTCATTGTTTTTTTCTCTTTCAGCAAGTTGGTATGTCAAGGCATCTATAATCATATTCTTTTTTTCTAAACGGATTTTGAGTTTAGATATTTCTTCATAAAGGTCATCTTCATCTAAAGCATCCAAAAAATCATCATCTTCATAAGCCATCAGAAGTCAATAGTCATTACTATTTTCATCTTCATCATTATTTGATAAACCATGGCTATCTTCATGAGTATAGTAGCTCTTTTTACTTACACATTGTTTCCTATTCCATTTTGCAGATTCCTTTCCTATATCATATTTATCATTATGAGGACATTTGGCAGCATAATGACCAACTCTACCATAGGCAAAACATTTGAAAGATAGTTTACCTCTGAATCTTACGAAACCCCATTGAAGCTTCTTAACAAAGTTTACTTCCTCTTCTTCTTCTTAAATATGTCCTGATTCATTGAGTTCTTCTATTCCTTTTCCTGAAGCTTTAAATGTGGCTTCTCTCATATCTGATGGACCTCATTTTCTCATCTCAAAGGCAGTTAAGATTCTGTGAAGTTGTGTCATAGCAATAGTCTATAGATCCTGCTTTTCTTCTATGGCAGATGCTTTTGATTCAAATTTAGCAGATAAGGATCTTAAAAAAATTTCAACTAAGGTAAATTCCTTTATCTCTTCACCCAGATTCTTCATGCAATTAACAACCTCATCTATACGTAAGAATTAATTAGCTATACTTTCCTCATTGTGCATCTTGAGAGTTTCATATTGAATTCTGAGAGTTTGCAGTTTAACACGTTTTACCTCAGAGTCACCTTCGTAGCTTAGAACGATTTTGTCCCATATTTCTTTGGCTGATTTGAGCTACATAGCTTTGACAAGTTCTAATTGTGATAGACTTCCCAATAATGTATTGACAACCTTGGCATTGGTTTCATATTTCTTTTTACCTGTTGTATCTGTAGGAATTGCTAATGGAAATGTATGTCCTCCTTCCACAATTTCCCAGACTTCTGTTCCAAGAGATTGAAGGTATGTTGTGGTTCTTACCTTCCAATAAACAAATTTTCTCCCATCAGATTCGCAATCTGATGGATCCCCCACTTTCTTGATTACTCATGATGATGGATCTTCCTTCAAGTGATCAAGCTTCTTCTGAAGGACCTGCTCTAATACCAATTATTGGAAATAATACTGAGAGGCGGGGGTGAATCAATATTATCAAATCAATAATTTAATTTTCAAAACTGATTTGTATACGCTACTTCAGCTCAGTTAACTAGCGTGTATATGCAACTGTACTTAATGAAACCAACGTATATGCAGAGATCTTTCGATTTACCCAAATTATCATGTATTGAACTTTAATTAGTATATAAAGAATTCATTAGATAGTGCAGTAAAAGCAGAATAAAGCATCACTACAAGCAACACACATGAACACCAAGATATAAGGTGGAAACCCAATGTGGGTGAAAACCACTTGTTGTTGTCGTCTCTATCTTCTTTTAATAATAAGAAAATTTTGTTTACAATTTTTGTACTAGTGCAGTCTTATACTAGTACGTAGGCTTCTACCTACAAAAGTTTACAGCCTTCTCTCATTCTCCAGCTTCTACTGGAAGGGAGCTATAACCCCCTAGCTCTTGTACTAGCCAATATGTTTTCTAGTACATAGGCGCTGACCTACAGAAGGCTACAACCTTGTTTCTTCCTTCAGGGACCTCGTTTCATAAATTTTCAGACTCGATCCATCAACAACATCATTCAATCATCAAATATATCGGCATCAACCAATATTCTTTTGAACCAACCACAACCAAGTCAATCAATCTTTTTGACAAACCATCAATTTAATCGTTCAGAATATTGTCACTAGAATACAGTACCCAGAACCCAAGCCAAAACCCAAAACACTGCAACAGCAAACAGAAGCAACTAAAACATATTTTATAAGGTATACGCTACTTCCATGTGTCAAACCTGCGTGGATACGCGTTTCCTCAAAGCCAACCATCGTATATATCTACAAATTTAAATTCAGAATTTTGCAGTTGTTCTAGACTTTAGTTATACCCAGATCATATCATTTACAGAATAATATATGTGTCAGAATTCAAATCTATAATATACATGAGAAAAAAAAGATAATGATAATTCATTTTACACCTTAAGATCCCAATCTATCATTAGATCTGATCCCTCATAATTAGCTAAGGTTCATCCTTGGTTCAGATCCAACAATGCACCATAACCTAATAACTTGCATACTAGATCTCACACTTCATCAGATATTCGATACTTGCACACTTTGGCCTAATGATCTTCTCCTCTTTTTATAGTTTTATGCCTTTCTTAATACCATGGACCAAAACCACTTAAGACCAATACGTTGGACCAAACACCTAGGGTTAATACCTCACACTAGATACCTCAAACCAATACCATGGATCATGGACCAAATACTTCGGACTAAAAATTTAGCTTTCCAAGGCATACGCACTTTTCCTTCTATGAAAGTGCGTGTGTACGTATACGCAACTTCTATACTGTGAACCTGTGTGTATACGCAACTTGGTTAATGGTGAACCTCCATATACCTCTCTTTCTTCATTCTATGAATGATGATCTGTAATTCTTTGTTGTTTACCTGCTATACTGTGATCTTTCATCTAAGTGAGTTGCCTTCTGAACCGATTCCTCGAAGCCGCCCTGCATTTCATCACATCTATAAACACTACTGTCATGCATTCTGTCACATCTGATATCTCTTCTGTAGATTCATCTAGTTACCATATACAAGTGAGTTGTTCTACTACAAGTGGGTTGCCATCAAGTACAACACATATATCATAATGCCAACAGTCTCTTCTCTTATAGTTATGTAATCATCAAACAAATTAATCCCCATGGAGGTGGTCTTAATGGATACATATTTTTTTCTCACTTAATTGATCATTATAAACACTTTAAATATGAAAATTATGGACACCAAGCAAGTGATTATAGAAGTAACTCAATAAGGTCTCCTAAGTGAAACAAGCATGGTGAAGGCCAAGGATATGGAAAAGGAAAGAAGAGATGAAGCGAGAATGTAGTTTAGCTCTATGTGTTTAAGATAAAGAAGGTCAGTGGTATGTATATAGTGGATGTTCAAGTCACATGACAGGAGACAAAAGAAAATTTCTCTCTCTAAAGGAAATCAAACGTGGCAATGTCATTCTTGGAGACAATACATCAACTAGAACAATGGGAGAATGATTACATATCCATGTGGTAAAATGAAATACTAAAAATGTCATGTGTGTTGATGGTTTAAAGCATAATATTCAAAGTATAATTCAAGTGGTTGATAATAGATACGAGATCACATTTTCTTCTGAAAGTTGTAAAATAAGGAAGGAAGGATATGGAAGATTAGTTGCAAAAGAAACTAGGACAGGTCTCAAACAATGTATAGATCCTTAATAAAGGTAAAATAAAATATTATTTTATGAGAGTGTTATCTCTCTCATCTTTTTAGTAAAATAAAAGTGAGATTGTAGAAAGTTAAGTCACAAAAAAAGAAAAAAAACCTTTTAGGGTGAGCTACAAGAGAAGAATGATGGTTAAATGTTTTTATTGGATATGTATTAGTAACAGTAAGTGAAGTGAATGGAAAGTTTAATTGGATAAAAGAAATAAGTAATCAAAGTTAGTCATTATTCTCATATTACTCATTGGTTATAAAGCACCAATTTAGGGGGAGTACATATAATAAAATATGCATAATCAGTTGGTGTCAATGGGTAGTATGCCAAGAAGTTAGACGGAAGAAAATAGAGTGAGGTCAGGGGGATCTACAAGAAGAGAAATGCACGATTAACAGAAGTAGCATATGTTTAGGGGGACTTTGTTACCCCCAAATTCCCTCACAAAGGGAGTGCAAGACCCCCTGTTAGGAACTGGGGTCCAAACATGGCTAAGCATGCAAATAATATTATAGACACCCAACATATTCTCTCAACCCAATAAAATATAGCTTCCATTTTCAAAGAAAAACAAAAATAATGTAGAATTTACCTAGTAATGTGAGTTGTGGACTATTGTTCCATTAAATATGAAAATGAACATAAAAAATCTCAATATGACTACACCAATTGAGATGTATGAATAGCTAAAAGGTCAACAAAAATTTGAGTTGATGGAGCTAAGAAATATTGTATTAAATTTCACCCCTACCCTGAGAGTCTAGAAGAGAGTCTACATGAATAAACTTGATAGTTCTATTGGGGTCATGGAGTTAGCACATTGTTCTAAAAATTTTAATAATTTACAAGACTCGATTCTTTCCTTCAATTCCTACATAGAACATTTTACCCTTGTCATCAAATCATCAAGCAACCATGGAAATGAGCCAAGAAACAAAAAAAAAAATAGTTATGCACTGAACTTCTACCAAGCAAGTCATGCAAACCTTGCCCTAGAGTTTATGTTTTAGAGGTAATTCAACAACCATTAATATGTAATAAACCAATGGAAGTCTTGATATTGACATGAGAGGGTATTGACAATATCTCTATAGAAGGATTTTTTATCTTCTTGTTTCCATTTTCCTTATTCTTCCAATAAATTTTGACATATATCGGACTATCACTTCATGAGTTATGAAACTTCAATTTCTTTGGATTTTGATTCATGAATATCATTTAACAAAACATATTTGTATCACATGTAATTTTTTTTGGCACATGTGCATATCATAAATGAAAGTTAATCGAAAATGTTAGTGGTTCATGGGAAAATGAGATAATAAACCCAAATTAACCCAAGTATACAAGAATTATATGAGAGTGCAGAGGTAGGAAATATGCGAGGCATAGGTATTGAAGTCTTTCCTCACCATAATCATAATAAAACATTTAAGTGTGTAACAAATCTAACTAGGGAGAATGTTATGTGTAGAGTGCAGGAGTGTAGAATGCAGAAGTGTGAAGTGTAGAGAAAGACAATTTGGCAAGGGGGGGAAGAGTATGTGTGGAGGATGAGTTTGTACAGAATGTGGGAAATTTTTAAACGTTAAGGACAACCACATAACATGGATTTCAACATAAGTTATAGATATGACTAGGTGTTCTAAAACTTCACTTGATACTTAATGGAAGTTATGGCACATTGTGAAAAGAGGAAGTGAGAAAAGAAAATGGTTGGTGTCAATGACCACAAGTGAAAGGTCATACATGAAAATGGATCAATAGTATTCTAGGAAAAGGAAAGAAATGATTCCTCAACAATATAATAACTTTTGGACCTTAAATCTATTGGCAAGGACACTGAAAAATTGTTTAATACAAACTTGTTGAGACTAAAATGTATTGCTAAATTTATGATATCAAATATTATATATATATATAATATATATATATATATATATATATATATACTATATAGTGTGGCAAGGGTTATAGAGACTGGTGACATGGTTTCTCAATAACATATATTGGTTGGTTAATGGTTATTTTTTAACAATCAATGTAGTTGAATCGGTGCTCAAAAATTTTAATGTTAGGGTTTTTTTATGCCATTTTTACAAGTGAAAACCATGTGGATTTTAATTGTTGATATCTAAATCTAAAACTAATATGTCAATATTATAAATTATCCTTTAACAATTTGGATTTACATAATCAATATTATAAATTATCTTTTTAACGATTACAATTTCAATTTACTTCATGTACCATTGATGGCATTAACTTATCAATTTAATACCATCCCTATAGATTTTGAATAAATTTACTATTTTTACTTACACTTCTTTATTAGATACCCCATGACAACTTTCACATAAAAAAAAATGTCTTAATAATACGCTATTTCACACAACATTATATACTTCATAAAAATACAATTTCTAATTTATTAAATAAATTTAAACTATTCTTTTACAAATTCTAAATAAACACTCCTCACAAACAAACATAATATAAGTCACACTCTAATAAGTCATAGAGTTAAACATTACATATTAATTGTACCAATCTTGAATATATACATGAAATTAGTATATCATGATTTTATAATATTGAAATATTTATTTTTAAGGATTTAATAATTTTAATTTATTATAGATATTATAATTTCAATGTTAAAGTTATTTTTTTATAAATGAGTTGTTTTTAGTGTGATTTTTTAGACTTTCTATGTTGGAATTTGGTGGAAAATTTTGAGGTGAAATATTGATTTGTGTTATTTAAACTGGGTTTCTAACTGTATATGTGGATTCAACACCTTGAAAAACTCTGAAAGCACTTTGATTGTGGGTTACCCATCATACTTGTGATTTTAATAAATTTCTGTGAAATTTAAAAAAAATTAAACCAAAAAATTCCAATAGAAAAACTTTTAAAAAATCGCACTAAAAACAACTCCCTATAAAAATTAAAAAAAACACAAATATAAGAAATATTTCTGAAACTAATTTTAATATTCTATAATTTTTAATATTTTTTTCGCACTTGAATAACGAAAACGCCCCCTTCAACCATATATTACATATCCAAATATCTCTTCTTATTCATGGAATGAACTCCAATCCTATCCTTCTAATTTCTTAATTAGCTTTTCAAACTTTTTTTAATTAATTTTATAACATCACAGTTACATATCGCATCACACAATTTTTTTAAAATATAATTATGAATATGGTGAGAAATACATCATCCTTTTATCGATATAATTAAATAAATTATTAAGGATGTCATAATCATAGTTTTGTTTAAGATTAATAAAAAAGCTTCCCAAACTATTATTATTGTTTGGTGACCAAGCTGCCTTGCAGTTAGGGCGG